>DWGJ01000307.1:0-34183 GCA_018246895.1 Aspitha aspitha aspitha
CATGGATGCCGTTGTCAGAACTGAACCAAATTAAAATGGGACCCCATGGGAGGCAACAGCTTTCGATTAAAAAAAAATCATCAAAATCGGTTCACCCAGTAAAAAGTTATGAGGTAACAAACATACAAAAAAAAAATACAGACCAATTGAGTACCTCCTCCTTTTTGAAGTCGGTAGAAAAACTTCAAAGCAAATTAAATCTGCCTAAATTTATACAATTATGAATTGTACGAAGTAAAAGTAAGATAGTGAAAAACTTAAAGGACTGATTATGTTTTATTCCGATATTATTATGGATACACTATCTCAAACTTCATATTAGCGCTATTTAAAGTTTTGACAATATTCATTACAATAAGAGAGTCTTCATCAGATTTATTGGAGCATAAAACACGATGTGTTTATCAAGTTTGAACTACATTTTAATAGTAAAATGTTGAAGACTAAGAGACATTACCCTTATCAAAAGTTTTATTAGAATAATTCTTATATCTTAATCTTCTATTATGTGCGCTGAAATAAATGGGAACTCATTTTTGTTACTTACTTATTCAAATCCTTTCCAACAGAAGTAAAATAGCATTTATGCAACAAGTTACAGTGTGTTCAGTATAAGAACTAATTTTAGTCAATGAAGAACAAATTTTGTTCTAAGTCTTGGAATTTCACCCATATGACCCATACCTACAATGTTACTAAATATAAATTTTTCTTACTTAATGCAGTTGTCGCAGCAGATGCTTTGCTGATTATATTTTTGTTACACTATCAAATAAATTCGTTTTATTCATATTTGCATAGTAACTATTAATTTAATTTAAATGAACAGTATCAAATAAATAAACACTAACCCGTAAACTGTACCAAAATAATTTTTATACTTTGTAGTGATATGTAATACTTAATCGTAAGAAAATCTCCTAAATTACTCCGACTTGTATAAATAAATAAATAATTTCAAGCACGGCTGTCTGATCCCTAATTAGGCAATTTAATGCCTGTGTTATGGTGACCGGACAGCTGATAAACATACCTATCGCTGCTTTTCATGAATACTCGCACTAATCAAAATTTTGAAAATACCAGTTTATAACACAAATAACTCCAAAATATTCCTTATTTCATACTCAGTAAGATTCCGTAAGACTCACATTCATAACGGCAAAACCAGCATAATGACGCGCAAAAATGTCGTTTTGTGATTGGTTATTTTCTACAATATTGTTTTACTTTATTTAATGGCTACCCTGTAAAATGTGGATTTTGGATTGTGCGAGTATTCATGAAAAGCGACGATATATAGTACTTATATAGATATTTTTATTACGCCCAGACACAGAGCAAACTAATGTGCTCATCACAAATGTTTGTCCTGCGTGAGAATCGGACTCACTACCTCCGGTTTTGCAGTCAGTTTCTCTAACCACTCAACCACGAGGTCAGTTAATAAGTGTAACATGAACGAGTTGTATAACATGACACAATGATTTTATGCATTAAAATGGAATTCATTTATCTGAAAGTTACGTCTATATACATAAATGTATATATACATATAGGAGTACGGAACAAAAGTAGTGTCCTGCTTGAAGGATCGTTACCAACACGCGGTGCACACTAAAACTCAGACAATAGTCGTTTATCACAGAAGGATGAAGACATCCGTAAGAAGAACCGTCACACTTTATTATAACGAAATTTCAGTTTCTTTTTATAATCATCCATTAATTTTTTACTCTTACTTGTATTTTCCTTACATTTCATGGACATTATTATAACAATAATAAGAAACTTGACGAGATAATGGATTTTCAAAAGGAACAATGTTTTGACTTTTGACATTCTTTAATTAATAAACTAAACTTTATTACTAAACTTTCTTCAAATACTGGGCGTACTCGTATGTCCAACGAAGTCCTTCGCAACTCATTCGGTTAACAAATAATAGGTATGGTAATAGGGCGTTTCATTACACGTAACGTACATTTTCGTCTGAATTAATTGTTACAATAATCCTTTGCTATTTTAACAATCTAAAATTTATTTGATTTCACTTTTGACTTGACAGGTCTTCTTCTACATTCACCGATCTTTACTCTTTCTACATAGTTCTCCATAAAGTTTCTAACGCGCTCTAGTCAGTTTTTTAGCCTACGATTACTTTAAATATTGTCTTTATTGGGGTAGTTTCGTGACAAATAGTGGAACAAAAAAAAATTAAAAAACACAAGTAGCGACTAGCTCGATTAACAATATATAGAGGTTACTGTCAACAGATAGATTTTGTGTTAATTACTTTGTTTAATTTATACACAAATCAATATTAAAAGCTTTAAACCGCAAGTATTGATTTGTTTATTTATACTCGCTAAATGAGTTTAAACACTGTCAAAACCAGACCAAACCATTGGTCATTAAAGCTTAGCATTTAATTTAACTTAATTATTTGTGGTTAGTAATTATGACGTTATAGCAGTATTGCTTGTACATGCACGGCGTCGTTTTAAATTATAATAGAAATTCATTATCAGCGTCTTCATTTTCATTCCTAGCTTTAATTGGGCTCACAAATGAATGCTAAATTATAGTAGCTGTTATATTTATTTACGAAATTTTTAAAGTAGTGTTTTTAAAAGTTAGTTATTTCATTAATTTTATTTATTACACATGATAAAGCTGTAAGAGTATCGATACGATAATGCTTAGAAAAAATACTAATTATACTAATACCGTACTAACTGCGACGTGACTCCCACCCGTCACATTATGTTCCCCATGAATAAGGGAAGGCCAGGCCAAGAGTATAACAGAACCAAGTTAGTTTCTCAGAAAGACGCATGGGCGTACAAATAAAATTACATACGTTATCTATTTAATGTATAAATAAATGAATACATAACCATCTGGATATTAAATATTGTGACATGGACGGCAGAGCGGTCAATTTATTAAAACACGATTACATTACGCAAAAAGCGTGACTCGTGACAACGCGTCCGACACTCATTAAGTACGCTTTTTCATCCCAATAATATTAATTTGGTTTGCGTTTTAATGAAGTGGCAGAGAACATTTAAAGGATAATCGTATTACCGTTCCGCTCTGTCGCTTTACGCTAACGACTTTTTAATATCAAAACAAAAGTTTTCATAAGCTACAAATTAATGTCCGATACACTTAATGAGATTGTATTTACACTTCAATATCTACCTACATATAATCTAACAAAAATAACATTCTGTCTGAATCAATACGCCAACATTTTCGGTAGCCAAACTACTTAAACTATAGCACATAAATAATATGTGGAACATACACAACCACTATAACACTGTAATTAAATTCCGGGCTGGCGCCATTTTTCCTTTCAACTGTTCGCGTGTTAATCTCAATGTATATAACATGTTATCGCCACGCGACTCACGAATTAAACTGAACACTAAATTAAACTACCTTTCATGACTAATTTTCATTTATATTTCATTCCAAAATGCATTTAAATTCACTGGTTTTTATTCATGCATTTATGAGATAACTTTTGCCGGGACCAGAATGTTTCATATTATATAATAACTTCTTTGTAAAGCTGGCGCTGACCTGCGTATTTACCTACATTGACTATAGTAGCTTACGGACTTTTAAAAACATTTATAAAGCAATATCCTACATAATATGCTCTTAAGTACGTTACGAAGTTTTAGAAACTTCAATCAAATAATTTATCTAACCATAGGGCTGACTTTTATATCGCTTTAGTTATTCATCATCGTAAGCGACTAACTACCTATCAGTACCAAAAACAACAGTTATTATAGATCTTAAGTAAACTAGCGACCCATCCCGGAGACGTAAATGAGTTCCCAATACAGAAATAGGCATTGTGAAGTTTCTTTTTGCTAAATATCGTATTTTATAACGCTCCTAATATGCCTAAGGAGGAAACTCATTTTACATCCCGCACGTTGAAATAGCTTTATACGTGTGACAAGACTTATCCCGAGCATCAAACGTGAAATTGCGTATTGCGACAATTGCGTATTCCGTTCAGTTAAACCGTTTTGTCGTATCAGCAGATCAGCAGATCGGATGATCAAGGAATACCCGGATAAGGGAATGGCTTGCGGAATAATAAATAGCTTTGGACCCAACGATACCTTTGTCATACCCAGCCTTTTAACATTACAAGTGTGGCTTCCCATTCTTAATATGTTTAGGATGATGTTTAGCCAAAGCCGATTCTGCTTACTTATAGCAAAAGAAGTTGGAAGAAAAGCAACCTCAAAACATCCGCATAAGAGCAGCGTGGTGGAATATGCCCCAGGCCTCCTGCAATTGCAGAAGAGACCTGTGCCCAGCAGTGGTCACAGAAAGAGTTACAGTCAATCTTATATAAACAAAATGTATTTTATTACCTACAAGTTGTAAAAATTTATACGAAATAAGAGCCAAAGTTACAAAAAGTTACAAAGTTTAAATTTTTAGCTAAAATGTAATTAAAATTCCGAAAAGTTTTCGCTGCATACAAATTACATATAAATGGTTTGCGTATTAAAATACCATACAAAAGTTAGTCAAACAACTTTGCAAACAGCAACTCTTAGTTAAAGACTTTTAATTTATTTAAATATTCAACGCTATTTGAGCTGTAGGATTAGATATAACTGGTTTTTAAAGTGAAGCTTTAAGCCCAGGAAACGAGCGGCTGTACTGGCAGTAAATTAAAAACCTTATTTAGGTACTTGTATGTTCACATAGTCGGTATATCTAAATTTAGGGACTGTCAAATAATATACAAGTGGAACAATACATTTGTATATTCTATAGTTATATATCTTTCAAACCAAGTGTTGTTATATCAATATAGTCGATTTTAATCACAACTAAAGAAAGAATCTTACATGTTTTTATTTAAAGCGTGTTTTTATTTTCGTTACAATTCCATTATAATCGACAACATGTAAATTGCACTTATACTTCCAGTAAAGGTCTAAAATCACAGTCTCTTATTTCAAATTAAACTAAACGTTATATGGAAAAACTAGAATTAAATAGAATTTTTCACCGCTAAGCTTTACCTATAATGTTCAATTAAAATTATGATCGTTCGATTGATTTGATAGGAGCTGCAGGTTATCGACGTGTAATACACTAGAACACGGTCAACATTTTATTTCTCCCATTAATATGTATGACTATTAACCCCCGGCCATATTAGCCTGGAGCGGAGTTTTCTCTGACCTGATTTAATATTTTCATCTTTATTCAAAGAGGCCTATGAATAAAACAACGCACACTTGTAGAAGACGCCGATCCGCCGGCGCTCGCAAGATGTTCACTGTAACTTTATTCATTTTGTTATTTAAGCAAATTAAAACGAAGGCCCTTTAAAGGCCGCCTGACTTCATTAAAACGCGATATAATATTGGATTTGTAGACCTTCGTCGTGTTATTGTATGAAATATTTTAATATACAAACTTAGAATCAGAATTATTATTTTTTTTCTTTGCTTAAAGAACAAAGTTTGTAAGACATTAATGCCAACCCCATAAGTGTCCAAATTAAGTAACAGATACGGCTGATAAAAATTAACATGTTGTTTAAAAACACGTGTCGTAATTACTAGAGTTTGAACATCGCTCGCTGTCAATTATTCAATTACCGCGTACAATTAATTACAAGTTAATCAAACATGTCCAACGTTGGATGAGCGCACTGCGCCTTGATGATGTTCAAATACATTCCGAAATGAGAAACTCTGATATTATATTCGCATTTGGCAATAATTTAGCTGCTAATAATATAACTAAAATTTCAAATTAAAAGTTCCATGTTTGATTAAACTTGTTTAAGTTTGTATGCATGTGAAAAGAACTTCAATTCATTTTCAAGTCGTGTCCCTTAGATGAGATATCGTAGAATTGTCGTCCCTCTACCGGTATATCACTTTTATAAAAGAAAAAGAAGTTTCATTTTAAAATTGCTACTGCGTAGATGATTGTATTAAGCCATTACCTTTAATAAAGGCAAATAACCAAATCCCCTCATGTTAGGGTTGCAGTAATAGAAACACTCACAATAATGCAATTTAAAGTATTCGTGTCGATGTTTTTGTAATGTAGCTTTCGATCGAGTGCACCAACCCTGCCGATATATGACGTCATTTTATAGGAGTATTAATACAGAGAAAGGACATATAATTTTATAACTAAAGTAAAAAGTTAATAATTGGTATTTACATGTACCTACGATCTTTGTGCACCAATAACCATACTGTGTTCCAATCTGTACATCCTAGATTGTCTTATGTAGCAAATTAAGAAGTTTGTTACATTATATGAAAATCTGTGCGCCTCAACAACGCCTCCCTGAATTAAACGCGTCGCCTGTCACTGTTTTGTACTCATATTTACAGGATATTCGAGGATGGATCTAAGATGGAGCATATAACGTAACAAAAAGATAAATCGCATAATTTAACTGGATACGGAGATTTAAATATTCACTCACTTTGGTCAAAAATGAAGGAAAGGTAATCGGTAATCGGTAGATAGATAGGTATACGCAAATATTTATGACCGCTCTAAGACGTGACATGCTAAAAACACAAAAGACCTTTCTACTAAACATTAGTTCTATGCGTCAATACTCACCCCAATAAATATGAAGTGGCTGTTTTCCGAACACAATTTAACTTGAAATAAAATTTTGTTACCCTTCACAATGAATAGGCCGTATATGGTCCGGAATAGGGGACGGTTTTTCCTATCTCGCGTTATATCGCTCCGGGAACACCTCGTAAGTTGCCGTTTCGCTGACTTTTGTGTTTTATTTGGTTAATGATATGTGCAGATACGATTAGAGACGAATGGAACTGTTTTCTGTGAAAGCTTTCTCAGATATCGACTATTAATCTTCTGCCGTACGATAGATGCCGTTCATGCCGTATTTGTTTTTTTTGAAATTTATTGTTACTTCTATGGAAAGGAAGTTTGCGTAAGAAAATAGAACTAAACAAAACTTTAATTTAATTCAAAATACCATTATTTAAATCCTATCAAGAAGAAACTTTTACTACACGGTTAATAATTTTGAAGGGTTTCAGCAATAACATATGAATAACGATATTTGACGATTAATTAATTTGAAAGTTACAAAATTTGTTTAACTTATCTATTTCCTGTAGAGTATTTTTAGTAACACTAAATTAGTGTAATAAACGTAATGAAATATTGATTAATGTTGAAATAAAAAAGATACTTCAAAAGGAAAATATTAATTTAGTTCCGTCCTCAATTTTGTAAACGAAAAGTCGTCCCGGCTCACGCTGCTATTTGCAATTCGATCATTTCAAACGTCGACAGAGACGGACTTATGCAATTTAATTATAATACGAGCGAGACACCAGAATCGTATAATTGTACTCGTTTATACATAGCGGAATAATACATGAAAACAAATATGACAAGTTAATTTACGACAAAAAGGCATTTACAATTATGACGACAAACAATTCCTTACGTCTCAACTTTTTTTGTGAATGATGGAGGAAACTTCAACGTTTTCATTTTGCCAAGAATGAAATAATCAGTTTGATTTCTGAAAAGTTCTAACCGTACGCTCGTATCACTTTTTCTTGGGAAAAAAAGATTAGATTTCCTTTCTGGAACGCAACGAGATCTTTGTATTGTACCGTTCCAATTATTGCTTTGAATGGTTTCCCAAAAAATCGTTTCTCACAACAAGGGAAGATTTCATTTACGATTGTAATAGCTATTCACTATAGGCAAACAGAATCTTGTGTAAAGAGGTGGTATCAATTTCACGCAACTTATACGGCTACGAGTTGTGCAAACACGGACGAACTAAGAGGGACGTGGGAACCCGCTGCTGTAGTAC
This sequence comes from Aspitha aspitha aspitha, assembly GCA_018246895.1. Classification (NCBI taxonomy): domain Eukaryota; kingdom Metazoa; phylum Arthropoda; class Insecta; order Lepidoptera; family Hesperiidae; genus Aspitha; species Aspitha aspitha. Next base: position 7,898 of record DWGJ01000307.1, read on the forward strand.
TTCAGTCTGTATACGATGTTCACGCCTATCGTGCACATAATTTATTCTTAGGACCTGTCAAAACAAAAGCTATTTCGACCCTTGAACTGAGGCAACAATCACAGACTCAAATCATTATGATAACAAATAATTGGAAGTTTTGGTTTAGACATTTACATGAAAACGAAGAGGTTAAGAAAAACCATTTTTTTGTGTATTTGAAATAGGCCATTGGCCACAATCTTATCTGATGGTAAGCGATGGTCTGCTCTGTGGTGTGGCATGCTTGTAGATAATAAAAAGCAAATTTTTATTTACTTAAAATAAAAACTGATTTAAATATAGGTAGTCGTATAGCAAAGCTGAACCTACTAATCGCTTTATAGACAGCTCGGGGAACTACTGCTTCATTAGTATTTTTAACATAATTTGACTCCTCACCAATTCCTTCAGTGACTATAATTAATGACCCAAATATTCAACAAGGTTTTCATTACACAAAACTATAGGGAACACTGACGAAGGCCAGCTTTTGTGTTGAGTCTAGTCCATTATGTCTGTTGACTGCGTCGTTCAAACAAAAAGATGTGTTTTGTTCGGAAGCTTTTTATGATTTAATGAACCTATTATAACTACATTATATGATAAAGCGATAAGCGATTTTCTCGCTAATATACGAGCAATTAATCGCTTGATAAATTTTTCATCAAATCCTACACAGATGGTGCACCTCGTTAGCGCCGACATTTCAAAATTCAGTTTAAACTGAGATATAATTCCACCCTAAAACAAAGATATGCATATATATCTATAAAGATATATATATATCTCTCAATAGCTATTTTTTTACCTTTAACTTTGTCCGTTGACTTTGAAATTACTATGAGACTTATTACATTATATATTATACACGCTATGATTTCTTAAATTATGAGATTATACTATTAAGTTTGAGATAACAAGACGTTGCTAAGCAATGAGGTTTCAATAGGTAAATACGGTAACGTATTCCAACGAGATCGGACGCCTTCTAGAATATTTATTTTTACTACAAAGCATGCTAACTTTTAAGTAGTCATTTAAACAAGGACGTATTTCTATACTGCATGTCTGGCGTCTTTAGTACCTACTGTGATGTTCCTTTGTCTGCAAGTTAGTTTGGCTAAGACTTTTAAATGTTAAGCTAAATTTGGTCATATTGTATTTTAGTGTTAATTCGAATAAGATTTATGTGGCAACTAATATGAAAAAATATCGTGCATTTGAATAATATTATGCAGATATACATAAAACAACATATTATTTCGGTTTCTATAAGCCTTATTTTGCCTTAGACCTACCTAAAACCAAAGACACACATGAATCGGTATTCATGACTGTTATAATTTTATTTTGACCCAGACCTTGCCCTATAAGATCAGGATAATGGCATAATAACTATATAGAAAACTGTGATCAGAGAATTGTTAATAAATATGGTATTCCACTCCCAAAGTATATTTGAAACGTTAAAAAGTTTTAAGTACGTACTCATTATTATACAGCACGCTATAAAACCTTACAACTGTCTTAATTTACCATTCTACAGCCTCGCTTGTTTGTATAGAACATTATTCATTCACTCAACGGATACGTTTCCCGGTTAACGGACAACATGTTTTATATTTTGAGCGGTGTGGCTAATGAAGTGAGAGGAATGATGGATGAGGCGAGAGCCTTCTTTATTATTATGCCTCACCTTTATAGAGGATTTCTTACCGACTTGACTCATACACAACGAGTTAGCGATACGCGATAATTGAGATTTTCTCTTAAAAGAATACCCCATGTTTATTGATAAGATGACCATTTTGTTATGAATACGAATTACTTTATATATAAAAATGTATTGACCTGGAAAAATAATATTCGTTGCTGCCATAGACTACTGAAGATTCATTCAGCTACGTTTGAACTAAATTGACCTTTATTTCTTAGTGTCAAATTGCTTTTTAAACATACATATAGTGCTGTTCACTCCTCAACGTTTTTATGCTGTAACGTTCTCTAAGTCGAACTCTCAATTTTTTAAAATACTCTCGTCGCTAGTCGTCGTTCAAACAGTACCTATGTTTAGGCTTTCTTACTGTTCTCTTGCTCGTGAGGTCCCGGAAATAGGGGACGCCGTTTCGCACCATTTTGCATCTTTATAATACATATATTATTATATTCCGTATATCGTCATCTTTGTACAGAATTAGGTAGTAGAAGTAGGTATAAAATAGGTATCTATACCCATCCTTTAGATACTCATAACGCCAATACTATATACACCTCGGTGCATACAATGATATAGCGTTTGCGATTCGCCACCGAATCAGTACCAGGAGCGTTTAATATTTTTTAGTACTTCAAAAAATTGCTTGTTCCAATATCCGTGCCATCTGCTGAAACCAATTAAAATAAATTAAATATGTTTTATATCACGACATATAAATGAACTTTTGATTGGATTACACAAGAATATTTTGAGCGGTTATTATAATATGAATCGATTTAAAAACCATAGTGTCTGCCAAAAATTTAGGAGACTTATTACGAAAGTAACTATTGTTATGTAACTAGGTCAAGCTGTGATTGATTGGACCATGGCTCGCGTATCTGAATATCGAAACGCAAACCTGTGCCAAATGTTTTTTTCTCGCTTATTGTTTGCGCTTGTAAAAAGTAGTAACGGGTTTATTTTTCATACTTTTTCTTACACGGTCAATGTGCAGTTCAAATTCGTATCTGTCATTTTTACTTTCTTTGTCCTTTAAATCTAATATACATTTTTAGAACGAGACCAGTTACAATTCACAACCTACTTATTTTGTAGGTCAAGACATGTAACAGTGCAAATTCTTCTGAAGTATATATATGTTTTCGTGATTTCGCACCTTCATCGACAAGCATTATAATTTCAGGCACGAAACCGCACCCTTGTTGTATTCATAGTTAAGTATAGCACTATGTATGTATTTATTTATAATAGGCTCTTTAAGCAAATTTATGTCGGTTCAAAAGGTTCGTAAACTTGACGCGATAACCTATCGCAGACGATATGTAAAGTTAAACAACTCCTGGCGTTGACGGGTCTTGGTGACTACCTGGTAGATAAAGTACCTACTGTAGTAGTTGCTAAAGTATTTGCTTATAGTTAAATAATATTTATTAAACTTATGGATAAATGCATTAAAACTACTCACCTAGTGGTGTTAGCTCGAGAGTTTCAGAGAAAAATACTGAAGACAGAGAGTAACAGTTAAACCTAAAACACACTACATGACACTGCTTGACAAGTTAATATTAACCCTAAAATATCGCGGATAGAAACACGCTGCGGAGTGCGGTATATCCGATACCCTTATACAGTGTTAATATTATCTACAACAAGGGGTTATGAAAGCTGACGATAGTTATTCCGGGAAACCTTGTTTAATTAACGTTTCCTCAAATGTCACCATTCACGAGTTACAATGGAGCAATGAGGCTTTGTTTGCCGGAGTTGTTTAGTAGAGTATCACCTACCCAGTTGACTCAATTTCGCGATGTTAATTGGAATCACGCCGATATCCCGCGCTTCGCCTTTTGTTATTGTGAATTACGGCTCTACAGTCAATTAAGAATAGAACAACAAACAGAGTCTAGAATCGACTAATAGAGTAACAAACATTAGAATCTAGAATCAAATAATGATATTGTATTTATATTTACTCATTTTCCACAATTAAATATAACAAGAAAACTAAAAGAAAAATTAATACGCTGTGAAATCCCCTTAATGTTAATATTAATTATAATATCGTCCCTATTTACGATTGATAAAATATATACGAATTTTAAATTATGCTAAACAAAATGATATTAAAAAAATTGTACAGAAACTTAAAAAGTCCCGTAAATATGTAGGTTAAATCTAATTAGCGTTTCTGTCTCTTGGAAATTTGTTGTTGCAAATGTATGGAACGTACCTATATATGACTAGGTACTTAGCCAAGTTTTCGCACAGAGTATAAACCTATAAACCACCAGAATATTGCAGGCTTAAAAAACTCTACACTACGTCAAGTATTGGTGTTGGAGGATGCGCTAACAATGTGTCAATATTGGGAAACTCGCAAAAAAATAAACACGCTGAGCTTTACGTGTCCGTATCTACTAGGTGTTTTTTGGCTTTCACACGATATCCCGATATTTATTTATTGCTCTAATTTTGTTTGTTCAAGTAACATATTTTTGTTATCAAAAACCTATCCATAGGTATATAAATAATCTGAGAAAAATCAGTTCATCTCGATATCTATAACAAAATCAAATAAATGGGAATTTTACCCATCAGCTTTCGTAAGGCACTTACGTCGTAAACGCAAAGTAACTTTTTCCTTATTCGACTCCCTATACTTAAGTCACCCTTTTAGGGTATCTCAATTAGGTACTGCAATGCGGCGGCGGAGAGTGTTCTGCATTGTCATCAGCGGTAGGAAATAAATTGGAATTTGTACCAAACTCGGTCGAACTGCATGCCACTTCAATAAAACCTCGTAATAACGTTGCGTATTACGAATGTATTCACCGTCAGTAATTGAGCAATAGTATTGAGAGTCGTATAAACAAAACCAATAACTCTAAATCGGTGAAATGGCTTATAGTCTTTGCACGTTCTACTTACAGCCAATCAACTCCATCATCAGACACTCGTCACAGTCTAGGATACGGGATGTTGATTTAGGAGCAATTTAATACTTTGACTAACCTTCAAAGTCCGAAGAGCTCAAAGTTGCCAAAATAATTACGTTACTATTTATTATTTTAAGTGCAATTTCTTTTGTGCTTCCGTATAAATAAGAGATTTTCCAGCTGTAAAAAGTATCGTAATTGATTCTGATCTATATATATGTATAACCACCAGATCTAAAATTGATAAATTACTTTTAGGCCAGATACAAACAATCAGTCATTTAAAAAGTATTATTTGGGAGACGGTATTAATGCGTGACACGTACGAAAGATAAAAATTTCATGTAGGCACAAATTTCTTCTTAATTATTACCTATATCCACAGAACTCATGATTTACATAGATACCTATGGCTACTAAGAAATGTATACAGCTAGTTACTGTGTTAAAAAAATAAAGTTACAATTTTTATACACCAAGTCTATTTATTTCTCTTTACTGCAAGTTATCAAGACAAGTTGAAAAGTATTTTTTTTTATTATCTTTATAGGCCGTTCAGCGTAAGTTATTCTTTTACAAAAGCATCTTCCCGAGCCGCCGTTATCAGAACAAAATAAATCATTTTATGGTTAGCTACCGATCTTGATAAGAGATTTACTAGCGGAGGTAAAAATGTCAAGTTTTATTAAGTACTTGTTTTTTTTTCTTATATCCTCTTGCCACTGCCGTGATTTTCGATATTTAACGAAGCCCTTGTCTAAAACGTATTATTTTGCTCCACTTTTAATTTATTTTCTTAGAAATCATAAATTCTTTAAAGCCATTTAACCATAGACGCTCCATACATTATAAATTCTTTAAACCTATTTTAACACTCAGAAATTACTCGTAATCATAATATTAACAATGCAAAAGTTACGATAGAAACTTTAGGACAGTTTAGGGTTAAGGAGAGTAATAAAACACGGCAATTAAAACAGAATATATTAAAATTATTAAATTACTTTTGTAATTTTTAAATGCCTTTACCCCTCAACAAGACATCTACATATATTGGTACAGAGTGAGTAGGAGTAGCTACTTCGATTGTCGCCATACAGTCAAGAACTACATAAATTGGTTTTATTTAAATGTCCATGATACGAAAATTGTAATTTTATTATGAACTGTTTATTTTCATAGTTTAAAAGAATTGATAACCGCTGTAACATACGAGACGAAGCTCCTTGGTATGCAATGTGGCGTCCCAACTAAGTTACTTGACAGATACGTTTAAACTTGCATTTGCAATAGTCTGTGTGTAAGTTGAAATTGTATAATTGTTGAAAAAGCTCGAATATTGTACGGTTCAAGTCACTTACAGTACCTACGTCATTGACATGAAATATTTCTCATATATAATATATTTTTCATATAAAATATATTATAACACAGGCATAAAATAGCCTAATTTGGGACCAAACAGCCGTGTGTGGAATTGTCCCCAGTTATTTATTTATTTATTTATCTGTGGATAGCTGTGTTAGTGACCGACTAGTGCGTTGGTAATTTTGAAACCAGTTTGACGCGTTCGACCAATTACAATAACACCTAGAAAATATTGCTAAATGCGTTAAGTTTGCCATCCACAAGAACGCCAGAACTAGAAGTAAAAAGTACTCCATTAAATTTAATACGCCAAATGAAAATGATATAAAAGATAGGATAAAAACATAATAGAGATAAAGAAATGCGACAGAATGATAATTCTGTTTTATTAAAGTTAGAAATTTTCCAGCCTTAAATATTCTGAGATGAATATCCGATCGGAGCCGACGCTACATAGGCATCATTTAACGTCAAATACACTCGAGGCGGAAAGCGTTAGTATTCATAGACGGTGACGCTAGATAACTTGTTCCACTGATATTAACTACGAAATTGTGAGATAGAGCAAAATAGGATAAATACAAAATATGTCATATGTTAACATGCATTTGAACGTAAACTATTGGCTGTCCCCATTAAATATTACCATAATATCAACTTTATACGGTATTATTTAGATAAGAAAAATATTAGCTTCAATTGCAATATAGTATTGCAATATTTTAAGTATTAAATTAAACAGCAGATAATGATACTCGTATATCCATTTAGCCAAAATGAAAGAGTCTTTACGGAATACTAAAATGATCTAAGAAAGAGCATTCAAGGACATTAACTTAGTTCTTGTCGGAAACTTGGTCTACTTAAGTTAGATATAATAATATTGAATATCTATTTGAATTCCATGTAGTAATAAAACAAGTTGAAATCCATTATATTTGAAGTTTCATGATCCATGCGTGGAGTTGGAATGTATGAAGTTTGGAAACGATATCCCGTCCGTACTTACTCATGCAAGATTCCATCCACGACTGTATTAGCGACCGAGACGTACATAAGCTCCGTACAACCGACCCACATTCCGTAATCACTAAAGACGCAATCTTAAACTCACATCGCGGATTACACGGCCAATCTCAAAATTGACAGGATTATAAAGCAATTAATGTATGTCCATCGATTCTATCTTAGATGCTAGATGCCCCACCTAGGGGCAGATCGGTCTGTGAAATACAATGTCGTATTATTAGATAAATTGTAAGTAATTGGGTTAGTTTATGCGCGGTTGGATCGTCTTTGAACGCACAATAGCTCGCCACCCTCGGAGACGTTGCGTTATCGCGTATATTCGCAATAATTTTCGCACGTCTCCACCTCAGGCGGGCTGTAAAGAACGCGCGACACTTTTACCATAAGTATTCTTAAGGAGGTAAAGTCGGAAGGAAAGGACAACATGAATGCTTTTAACCTACTTTGCGAATTTACGTCGTTTTTGCGAACACGGATATAAACATTGTGGTAACAAAAATATTTCTCGTTCAACGATATTAACGTATATGGACATTTGGTTGTGATCCGATTCTAAGAAAATATTTTCAGTCGTAGTATTTCTTATGCGTAACTTACGGTAATTAAATGATATAAGATTAAATGTACCTACACTACATTTAAATTTATATATACTAATATGAATTGTGAAATCCTAAGTGATTACAATCGTCGCAATGAGAATACTGAACACGGTTTCCCGTGTAGCATATCCGACCACGCTGTTCCACTATAGATTAGTGAAAAGTAGACTGTTGGACATTATAAAACCACCTATGAATCCATCGAATATAAAAGAACTTTTCTTTAACGATAAACCAGAATCGATTGACTGAATTGTCCGCCGCAAAACGAAAATGCTAATAAAAGTGTAGTAATTTTATTTTGTGACAAATTAAATTGTTGTTTTTAAACGAAATCGCAGAAAACCTCCTAAAATAACGTTACTGGAGGCCTACTACATACATATTTCAATATAGGTACAGACAATACATATACAGCATTTTTTATAAACCGGTGGTCTTGTTTTATTTATGGTATGTAAAGATGCATAGATATGAAAACGCGACATTTTTATATAAAAACCATTACGGCTACTACAAAAAAATAACCGTTACCATTTCTGCACTTTCTACTGAGCGTCGATTTAGATAAGTCCTGCACTCTACACAAAGTGCCCTGTTTACCATATTAACGAAAATAAAAATCTTTCCTCCGATTTTAGGCAAAAGCTTAGCGGAAAAAGTCATTTAGATAGGTGGTAAAAATGGGCGCTTCCATTCAGACTGTATCTGGTACGATGTTGCAGAATAGGCCCGCCGAGTATTTACCACGCACCTGAGATAAGTTAATATACGGGAATTACTTGCGACCTCTCTGAACTCGCCCCATAATATACATATTCCTGCACAACGATGTTTTTTTTATATATGATAAAAGATTTTGTACACATATTCGTATACATTGTACAGCAATACTGTGAGAATAATTAAAATACAGTTTCATTTGCGTTTTATCATTGAAAAGATACGTACAGGTATTTAAAAGTTCTTTGTCTCTCAACAACACATGAAAATTTAATGTTACATTACATATAAGCATATCTCTTATCTCTTATATATATATAAAAAACCCTCGCCACAATGTTCGTTTACGGAAATCTCCGAAACCACTAAATCGATTTCAATGAAATTGAGTACATATCTATTATTTCATCTAACTTAAAAGATAGGATAGTTTTTATAATAAAAAAATATAATAAATGTCAATTGTCAATAAATTTTTACATAAAATAAATTTCTGAACGAACGATATTTGACATGTACTCGTATTGTATAACCACGGCAACGCGTGGTCAGGTCCACTAGTAAGCATAGAAAAATGTACCCGCCACATATACATGTACAGTGAGCACGACACGCACCTGGGATAATTTAATATCGTAGAATCACCTCGTCCCTGACTTGCCTCTAATACATCCCCCTATAATTGCTGTAATGGGATCCCTCTATTCGATGAAGTGTAAAGGGCGGTAATTTATTGAGTAAGTTGGCCCACTCGATTGTACCGACAACACTATTACAGATGATAATGCCAGTTTAATTACTTTCTCGCCCGAAAATAATTTCATTAGTCGTTGACATTGAAAGGAGATTGCGTCATTATTACATGGCGTATAATAAATTCAAATAACGTTTTGAAAGCTAACCTGAAAAAATATTTGTTTTTTATTTTGCTCAAACACTATTGGTATAAAGGTACTCATTTTTGTCGATTTCAAGAAGATTCAAACGTTTTGACGATACGTGATTAAAGTATAAAAAGTTACATTGAACTCCACATAATTTGTTTTTCCCGGAACTTGATATTCAGAAAACTTAATGTAACATTTTCTTAATTATTAATATCGCCTACCAGAGAAGCGGTATAAGTTAGACATCTAAAATTTTAGATTCACGCTCTATGTTAAAAAAACCTAATGCATGTTTTGGTTTTTGGAAATACAAATTACAGTTAGAAATTACTTTGGAAGATCGCAATCGATAACAGAAAATAAGTATAAAACCGTCACTTACGGCTTTAGGAATAAATGAGGTTAACTTGCTAATAACAAACTAGTCGACCTATGTATCTTACCTGTGAATACACGAGTTTAAATAAAAGCTCTGACTAACAAAGCCCGGCTATATTAGTCCGCTGAGCCCTGCGCAACTCATTCCACAACTTTACGCTATAAAAGTTAAAAGGGCACATTACCGCAAGTAATAAGGGAACCTCTAAATTTTACACGATTTATGGGAATTCTTTATTAATCCGTTCGCACGAGGTAATTAATACCTTTGATTTTATTTGTACACAATGTAATTATATGTTTAAAAACGTGAGGAACATGCATTAATTACATGTATCCACTTACCGTACATACCGGTATTCTCTCATAATGGAAACGTATTAAGGCCACAGTCTACCACGCTGCCCAAGTGCGGTAAGGCAGAGTCATGAACCATAAATACACTAATGATAATAATTAAGTCTACCCGTTTGCTTGCTAACCAACATTCATAGACATTTAGGCAGATATATGTACGAGTCTATGCATTAAGTTTTAAAATTAATACTTTTATGTCCGCAACAGGTATTTCACCGAGTATTGTGATACTAATTCCAAAAAGTTATTTTAAAGCTCAGTGACACAAAAGCTCACTCTATATAAGTTCGCTGAGCCCTACGCGGTTATTTCACAACTTTTCCCAATAAAAGTTAAAAGGGTATATTACCACAAGTAATAAGCGAATCTCTTAATTGAGCAGAAAGTACGAGGATTTGTTTGCAATTTCTGTATTACACACAAACTCATTAAATTACACTAAGAAATTTTACGCCGATTACCCACTATTTTATTAACGGTTGTAATCTGTAAAACTGTCATGTATTTCGTACTATCTTTCAGAATAAAATTAATTTAATTGCAGATGTGAGTTAAACTCGGCAAAGATAGCTTTCACTACAGCAAATATTAGTTTACGGGCCGCTGATGAAAATTATGCAGAAATTATTACATAACCTCCGTTGAAAGTATCTCAGCAAAGTTCAAAAAGCTGAATTTGTTTGAGCTGAAGTATGGTCAGAAGGAAAGAAACTTTTGTTTTAATTTTTTTGAAATAGTACTTATTCGTATGGTCACACCTTTGTTTACAAATTAACATTTTTGAAACTGACTTCGCTTTTCCAGTTCATAACTATTTATGAAAATATAAACATAGACATACACATACATAGATCCTTCGTATATAACAAACGACTAGTTCAATTAAGAATTGTATTGTATTGTTTGTATTGTTTGTAAGTGTCAATATTCCTAAAACATGTACATAGTTAAATAATGAAAGATACCTGAGTGTAACTGATACATTGTACCTATATCTATTTTATTCTCAGCGGGAATCGAATCCGCATATCCGTGTTAGACCTGCTCTACACGATTGTCGGATAAATTGTGAAACTTAAAGTCGTCACTAAATTTAAGCTCAACAAGTACTATTATGTTTTCCATGTATTCGTTTTATAATCAATTGGCAATTCAGCGTAACGACGAGTACATCACAAGAATACATTGATCACTTGCACTTAATTCTGCATCTTTTGTAGCAAATACGAACACGCATATATTACCATTCTAATAAAGAAAAAAATTTAACGTCTCTAAACAAGTGTGTAACACATGATATGGCCATATGTATATTCAAACCCGTAGGAAAGTGGTAGTGTGACAATTTTTTAGTTTTTACTCTTACAACACTTTCGCTCAGCTCGTCTATTCAAAGTTTCATACACGCACACCAGATGAATATATTATAGATAAAGGGTCAATATGATTACAGGCCAAATAATCAAATATTTAGAGTTTTTTCAACCGTTAAAAAGAAATGTAAACAAACTCGACGCATTCAACATTTCCCTTTCCAAATAGATAGTTTGATACATTAGTATGCCTCCCAAATACCACGAGTAAGTTTCTCTACCATTTAAATTCAATAGCAGTTTACGTGAACATGACGTTTCTTATCAAATACAGTTTCTTTACATAAAATCACCTATTCAACTGCCACGTACGAATCACCTATGCAAGATACAACGTAACTCACATGGTCTAGAATACCAGCAATTCTGAAATGTGCAGCGAAACTGAATCTATTGTCGAGTTACATGATTACATAAACAGGAAGTAAAATATATTTTCGAGACAATAAACACATGAATGTAACACTAAAAACATTGTACCAAGAAGCATTCCTGTTACGTACGGGGATATTAACACGAGATGAGTCGGAAAACCCTGAAAGCTTTCACCCCAAAGTAGGCCGAGCTAATGTTTTGTCCATTATGAACTCTGGCCATAGTCTTTGCCGAAGAGAGAAATATAAATTAAAAGCACTGACGCTCGAAAAGCTTACTTTTCTGGAATCTTGGTCTGACTCTATTCAATGTTTAGAGTATAAGCATTGTCAATAACAGTCCCATCTAATAAATAAAGCTTCATTCATGAAATAAACTGTTTAGCTTTCAAAATGACAAGTTTTTAATATCCTTTCCATTGCATTATACTTTATGATAGTTTTGTAAAAATACTTCAAGATCACTTTTGCGGGTGCATGTCTACTTTCAAAAGTTAGACTCCTTACATATTGTATATTCACCGAATTATTTTAGCACCCCTCAGGTGCTAAAAGCTCTAAATACGATTAAAAGATCCCTAATGAGACCACCCTAACAACACCCAATATTCCATCTTATCAGACCTCGGCCAAATTTCCTTAATTGCTTGGATCAAGGAGAAGTAAATGAAATGAGAATAATCATTATCTTATTCGTTTATTCTTCTCCGTGCGCCTTGCCAAAAGCCCCCTAAAATAAAGCATTAAAAGACTGCTGCGGATTATCACACAATTTATTCAGGTGCTTAATTTGAGTGGCTATCTCACTTTAAGACCAATTTATTATTTTTATTTCACTTAAGCATAAAATGTTTAGAATTTAACCTAAGATTGCGTTAAAGAAAGCCCGGCCTAGGTTGTGTTAAAAAGATCGTATAGATTGGACTGATTTACGACGACAGTCGAGTTGATTATATCCTCACTTCCCGCAATCATGAGCAAGTCGCTAGTGCTCTAACATTTCCTCACAAGTGTGTTCCGACTTTCTCCAAACATGACTACGACGAAGTTGTAATAAGTTACATTTAGCCTCAGATGATTATAGTGCGTCATACACCGGGTTGAAACTCCACGAATTATACGACTACAAATAAGTATTAGATTTAGCACACAAATATCGGTTGCCGGTAAAGTCCGATGACGCTCAGAGCCGTGCGAACCGAACACGCCTCGATTGCACTCGACCGAGCGGTTAGTCCAATCGAAACTTTTGATTAAAATCAAGCAAACCCGAAGCACTGCACGCTGATTCCGTCTGAACACTGATATCCCTATTTGCATTCCGATTGTTATGTTCAGAACGTAGAACTCGAAATTGAAATCTATATTTGTATAGTCGATTAACCGCAGAATTCGCACAGGCAACACCTATAAAGCGTGACTATTCATTTTATAGAAGCAATCAGAACTATCGTTATAGGTATGTATCAATACCATTGTCAACGTTTTATTTTTCTCGATAATTTTCTATCAAGAGCACGAGTTCATATTGATTGCATTTATTTAATGTAGGCTGAATTTCCATTTTATACGCAAACAAAATAACCCTTTTAAGTTATTTTTTCGATTAAATTATTGTAGTCTTATTAATATTCATTGCTCGTTGTAAAACAAAACGGAGGGTCCTAATTACACAGCGCACAAAAGGTGTTAAGGTTGGGGTCGAACGTCAAAATGCCACATGCAAAAATCATTTAAATACACGCCCTAATCCTTTGAGGCGTGAGGTGCCTTTAGAAATTAATCCGATTAACATGAGGGTTGGGACAGAAGTTTGGGTGCAAGTGCTTCGGAGAGAGCTGTATTTGAGCGTACGTGCGGACGTGAAATTTAATCCGTACCTACGTATTAAATCTGCAAAGCTTTCATCGAAATTCCCTTAAGAACGGTACTTGAATGTGAGTCGCCAGGGGATCAGACTTGATCACGAGCGCAACTCAAAGTTAAAGACTTCCTAAGAGAGCATGTTACGTATTGTATATTGATACTGAGGTATTGTAAAAATTCTACGTATTACGACATTGATTCTCTTTATTTAGGTATGTACGGTAGCATCTTTACTACTTAGGTACCTACATCGCAACTTTATGTAATGAATACCATTGTTCTTAGCAAATAATAGCTAGCAGCAAATAATTGCTAGTAGCAGTACTATAGCAAGTTTATATCTATAAAATACAAAGCAGTGCCATGTCTAACTTATAAAAATTTAGACTGATATTTTCTATATCTTTTTTATTCTAAAAAGTATTTTATCACCAACGGATAAGAAATGTAATGTTTTTCAGATTTTTAGTATAAGAGTACCTATTAAAGGAAACGTCTACGTTTTTATCATGTAACACGTCATACAAATGTCCATATATCCATATGTTCCGATGTTACAAACGCATCCACGTCCGATCTCACTATGAAATTAACCTGTGGGGGAACGTAGTTTCTGCCCTCGGCGGATGATGCGGAAATTCCATTAACGACCGATCCACCGGTTTCAGCTGATGTCGGACCGCATGGATTTTAACCAGATATTAGCCGATATGTCCACAAACTGAGATACATCAGGGCCTACTCCAAATATTACTTGGCAAACATTAACCAGAAAAAACAGGTTTTGAATTATAATAATGCAAATTCCTACAAAGAACTATCTGGGCAGAATTATGAATACTTTATTAATACTTGGATAATGAACGGAGTCTGATAATGAAATTTTCGAGCTAACGTCAGCGCATAATACACAAATTCTATTAGCGACCGAGACACCAAAGTCAGCTAATATTCAACTACATGAACTACACAAATGAACCGATAGTAGTAGGTACTGTGATATAACATACAAGCTAACTACCGTAAGCGATGCCTTATCATATTCTGATATAGATATAATTCTGGTACTATTTACATGATTATAAAAGAATTTTTGCTTATAGGTATATTTTGTTATACATAGTATGGGTCTCTCAAACTAAAATAAACGATCACGAATGTTTGACGGAAATTTATTTTTCTTATTTATATGAGAAAGTGAAAAAGAAAAAATGCTTCATTCAGTGCAAAAACATTCATTTCTTCATTTCAAATGTGTAAAAAGATGTATTAATTCAATACAGTGATCAAAAAACAATCATATTATTATACTCGTAATTCATAGTAATAGAAAACATAAGGCCGTTACTTGTAATCAAGTAGGCGTTAGTCTCGGACCAATTCTTTTGAAAGGTGTCACTTCCACTTTCCAGACGCAGGGCTGACGGTAATTTATCACGAGTCTAGACTAGAACACTTCTGGTATTCTTTTCGTAAATTGAGGTCCACTTTTTCGCCGAGTCGAAAATAATTTTTCATCCAGTGACGTTTTTCAACGGTTATTGCTCCGCCATTATTTCTTTACAATTGATGTAGGATAAAATAATTTCCTTAAAATTTGAATTGAAAACTATGTATAAAACCTATTTGTATGATATGCTTTCCTAAGTTATTGTAAAGTACTACGCAAAGGGCATTGAATAAATATTAAATTACAGGTAATATATGAATAAAGAGCGTTTAACAGAAAGTGGACTGGAAAGAAACTCCATCTATTTAAGTACAGCTTAAGACTTGTTTTAGAACGTTAAGTTTAGTATCCATAAATGTTAGTGAAAGGAAAACATGTCTCGTTAGCCATGTCGGTGCCGTGATTGATTCCGTTTTATGCTCGTTTCACTTACCAAACACTCTGATTACAACTTGGTATAAATGGATAAATGGAAAGTTATTTCATTGGTTTTTCTATATAAGTTAATCTAAGCACTCCACGTTCCTTTACACGTTCATTGTAGACAACGTTCCTTTGTCAGAAAAATAATTCAATACAAATCTGTAATTAGCGTATGCTGTCTTATAACACAAAAGAACAGCTACATTTATAAGGAAAAGCCGTGCTTGATGAAGGGCACAAAACTAAGCTCGCGCAAGACCAGTAAAAAGTCGTAGTTTTATTTTATTATTACCGAATAGAATCATAAGAACTTTGAATACTCTAATTCAAAATCTGGTTTAAATATAGAATACTCAAAAATTATATTGAAAAAACTTTTTGGAGTCGTTAAAATCTCTTTCAGGTACAAATACTGATTAAATATGTAGTATTACCTTAAACTCGATTTGCTCATAATTGTTATAAGTTTTGAATTCAAGCGTCTGTATGGTAAACATAATGTGTTTTACAAAGATTTGAAATTTATAAAAGCGAACCGGCAATCAAAATATATTGCCAATTCGTCACTTCTCATTTTAACAGATCGAGAACTGTAATTTCTGTGTAAGTAAAAGTGATGAACATATTAATACGAATTACGCATCAAATATCATATAGCAACGTTTAAGTGAAAGGCATAATAGATGTTCCAAAACACGCTATCAGTTAGCACTTTGCTTTGCCCGCTAATTTACTCCCACTTTCACTTCGCACCATACAAAAGCTTAACTTATTTGCGATCACAATCAATCTGCTTAGAAAGTATACATTTCATAGGTACGAGCTTTGAAAAGTCAGCATTGACTCATTGTTAGTAATCAAATAAATAACATGTAATATTATAGACGCAATTGCTTGCCAAATGCTGACCCCGCGTTACATCATGGCATTTAGCATATTATCCATTGACGAGAATGGTTTGGTTTGGTTTGTTTTTTCAATGGTTTGGTTTTTCTTTGGATATACTTTAACGCGTTTTGTTCTTAGGATACATCTCAAAAACTAGATAGTGCGTTGACCTAAGCAGTCATCGCAGTGATCGTATCATTTTCAGAGCCCGTAAGAAAGTTCATGTCCAAACTGGTCTGATATAAAACATCTAACCGCACCGTTTTCCGCCCACCGCATCCGGCTGTAAGACCGCTGTCCCACCGGCTATCAACCTGCCTGAGGGCATGAACCAACGTCGTTTCTATTTCGAAAAAGCTGTACTCCAGCTCATTCAGAGTACGGCTGAAGTATAACCTAATATATGCGTCAAATGGGCGTACAAGCAACCTGTTGGTACATTATCACTGAAATTAAGAGAAATATGCGTACCTACAAATCGGACTAGAAACACCATAGATCAAATACTTTTGCCTTAACAAACCATAATGTTAATGTGCCCATTAATTTCTTATAAGTTGTAACTGTAAAATCACTATTATAAAAGACGTAAAGTACAATATTTCTCATTCAAAGGTTTGTTAGAACAAATATAGCAAAGAGTAATCAAAAATATTAATATCATGACACAATAATGAACTGTGATGAATTATACAAGACTGTGAAGAGCCTTTAAAAAATTAATAACTAATGAACACCCTTACTGCGGAGGTCCTCGTTCTCAAGTGCTCCAAAGTTACCAACTCTTGTTTATTAAGTTCTCTCATAAAATTATAATTTAATAATGTTTAACCTTGGTATACGAAGATAATGCCATAATAGATATTATACGAGTACTTTGTTAAAACAAAGGTTCACGAACATGTTTTTGTGCTACGAAAACCTCCAACTTATACCTACATACTAACTGAAGGTCACATTGTATCATTAATTTTTTGGTGCAAAATTTAATTTGTGTTATCTGCCAGGGTGTTAATTACATTTTCAAAAAATGTTTCTGTTGACATAATTGGTGTTATGGAAAAGATACGAGTATTTAGTTATTTCACATGTTACATTTGGGAAGTATCCAACATAATTAAATCTAAATTTGAACAATCGAAAACGTGTGGAAACAAACGCGCAAAAAGTTAACACTTGTAAAATCCCATGCACAAAAACATGCAACAATTTACCTTTATTATACACATGCGTTCTTACTGCGTGCTTGAGAGACCACACGGTGCGGTCCACTTTGCTAGTGAACGTCAAGGTCGACCAATGCCTTCTAACCACCTTATTATTTTCCTATTATATTCGCCGATGACCTCATCCGTGTTACCTGAAGATTAAGTTTAATAATCGGAAATACCACTCTCAAAACTACTGTGATCGCAAGACATTAACAAAGCTTACTTAACAATGTTATCAAAAACGCAAAATCAATTATAATCAAGCGATCAGTCTAAAAGAAGATACGCAAGTTGTCTTTTGGGTAACTTATTTAATTGATTTTAAAGGATTCAACAAAAAACCGTTTAACCGTCCTTCGGGACGTGTTCAATCAAAAAGAATTTGAATTAAGATTTGAACTTTAGACAATAGAGTATAATGGACAATGACTATAACGTAGGTCAATAATATATTGCTTTATCTATGCTGTAAAGTCATTAATCATTCCTTTCCATACGTTTCATATGTTGGAATGAAGTCAAAATAACAGAGAATTTCTTACATCAGAACAAACTTCCACAAAACTTAATAAATGACCGTAATGTACAAGTAGCTACATTTCAAATTGAAATACTTTAGAAGTTACTTGGAATTCAGTACTGCGTACAATACAAGATTGTAATCGGCGAGCACATTGGCACATGTAACCGCGTTCGCCAACGTTTCTAAAAGTTCCGTTAAATCTTTTCGATTGGGTTGGCAACTTAAATAACTCTGCCTAAAGCCTGACATATATTTGGCTACTTCTTAATGTTCTTACTAAACTACGTCAAATATGAACAATCTATTGTTACATGCACATTACGTACCTAGTTTATTTTAGAGTTATAAATATAAATGTACAATATACATACTTGATACATATTTTTTATTCTGCTGGCCTTGCTATCCGCCTTAACTATTCTGGGCATATTTACTTTGCTTCAGTAAAGTTTCTCACAATGTCTTCCTCTACGAGTATGTTATTATTATTTTTATTATACCATCATGCAAGGTCTTCATCGGGGGTAGGCAGACAGTATCGAGCTCAAAATATCTGTATCCCTACAAACCTAACGTGACTCCTACGTATATATGTATAAACAGGAAGGTGGCTGACTGAACGACCGATCCAGAAATCATCGCGCAGCCGCAAAACTCAGCTGTTTAAAAAGAAATTCACGGTATTCCACTTGCGGTGCCTTAGTTTTTTCGCCCAACAAAGTACATGAAATTGATTTGGAAAATATGGGTACTTCGCAACTAATCGTCACAAATAAATTGCGCGTTGGATGAAAGTGCGCCTGTTTTCATTCGTGTAAAGAGAAAACGGATGTTCACGGTCAGTTGCTAACAGAATCCGTGCCGTGGCATTCGACATCTTTAGTTTTAATGAATGCTTTTAACCAAAAACAGCTGAAATCATTAACTACCGACGCCATTAACTCTTGTTAAATTCATTTGCTGTAACGTGTAGTTTTCATACAGTTTCTATGTTAGTCAGTTTACCGAAACGGTATGATTACCATATTAAGGCTTAATTTGATTTCTTGAGTTTAATCCATGGCTATGAAATTGTAATGTATAAGCATATATATAATGTATTAGAATGGCATTTACTTATTTATAACATGACAACGTATTTCTATTGACCTTAATAAAATCTGTCTGTTTCATATTATTACAAGGAAAAAGATAATGAAATAATTAAAATGAACGGAATGGATAATATTGCCAGATTCGACATAGATACATAAATACACTTGAAAGAAGACCATTGCGTTTCTGAAAACTGAATCCAAACTATGCAAATGCGCAAGGCGGAAGAGTTAGAAAAACAGGGCATTTACAAGTTATCCCTTAAGTTTACTTATGTCCAGTAACAATACTGGCTTATAACGGACATTTTCCATTACAGTTAACAGCTTCTGACATTCAAATATTTCGTATAAATCAGATAACATCTAGTGAGATGGAAATTAATAGGCACTGATGTGTAAAAAGGACAGACCACATGAAGGGACTGTCTGCGTCAAAAGTCGATAACCATACGAATACATCTGACACATGATACTAATTTTAGGTAAAAATTATTGTAATTATAGAACATTGATGGACTCCTTTAAACAATACCGCAATCTATACAAGTATATGAACAACTCACATTACATGGTCCTCACATAATTGTGTACATTGTTAATCATTTTTAATCTACACAGAGGAAAAATATTATGAATTTATAGATTTACTTATTCGAGTCGAATCAGTATAATTGGAATTCTTAAAAGGAAATTATACGAAAAGTATTAGTTTAGCACAAGTATTTTTTGATGTAGACACATAATTTATTCCCCCGACTGTACCAATATTACATTATTCAAATGGCAGCGTAGCGACACCGAATTGCGAAGATCAATCGAATGTCGTTAGGGACCGAACGGGTTTTGAACACCAAATTCTACAAAGACATTTTATTATTTGTTACACGTACCCGTTCAATTACAATTATTGGCGTATATATTATGAGTGTAGCTTTCGAGAATAAATATTTTTCATATCAAAAACATTCCATATCTTAATAACACGGTGTTCATCCACGACTCCATAACAGAAGCCGCTGTGTTGAGAGAAACCTGAATAATGAAATGTGAATATGGGCGTTTCGTTCGGGAAATTGGAGTCTCTTTTTACGAAATATATTATATTTTTAATGTGCGTTCGCATTCTTATCTCCGACAAGATACATAGAAGGACGTGTATATTTTCAGAAAGCCAATCTAAACTTGTTCTTCCTCATGATGAAAAAATCCAATACATTGCTTTCCATTTGCATTTGGTAGTATCATTATAACTTAGCTTTTTGATGAATTTTTTTTTAATCAGATACATTTTATATGTGTACTTGGTTTTTTTCTTGTAAAATTTTCATTACACCTAGACACACCATAAATAAAAATATGCTCATCAGACAATTGTTTGTCCTGGGTGTGGAATCAAATCCACGACCTCCGATTTAGAAATCAGGGTCTCTAACTACCAGAAGGAGAGACCAGTCATATACGAGTATGTATATAAATGAACTTCGTCAAATGATGCCTGACGTCACTATTTATTTAGGTTATCTGGTGTACAACTATTATTATCCTCAATTGGTATTATTATAATACATTGAAAAAGATTCGTTTAAATTGTATATTAAAATTTGTGCCAATCGCAATAGTACTAGCGTTTCCAAAAACATTTTATCCATAGCTGCATTATTATAAAAGAAATTAGCATTTCATTTGTAAGGTCAGGAGGTTCATAAACAGCGGTCGAATGTGTCCGGACATCGTAACGGTACAATCGAAATGCCGACACGTTCTGTAACGGTCCATCCACCAGCCTCGCAGAATACTCGTCATTACATCTCAAAAAGCCACGCGTCTATTGCGTGATTAGAATTTTTTGTTTTTGTATAAATGCCAGCAAACAGGCAGACGGACCACCTGATGTGGTCACCATCACCAATGGACACTTGCAACAACCGAAGAGTCACCAATACGTTGCCGGTTGGACGTGAACTCTTTCTGCGTCTTTCTTAAACTGTCTCATGTCATAGCGCTCCGGGAATACCTCAAAAGGAAATGCATTCCACATTTTAAAAATATAGCAATATAACATGACTTCAAAATCGTGTTCCTCTCCAAGCCTACTCGTTGCTCGAGAAGATCAGGAACACATTTCATAAAGCTGTTCCATACTAGATTGAAGATTTCAAGCCAATTCGTTAGCTAAAAGTCTATAAGCCGCTGAAAAGCTACCGGCAAGATTTACTGCGGACTCCATCTAATCTACTTCGATATCAAGTGATAACAACCAGACCCTTCCTGAATTCCCAATAACTTGCAAAATTTCAACACAATTGAATCCCTGTGGCTTTGTGGTATTATTCTTTTGTAAAACTTAACAGATTTGATTGTTTCGTTCGGTATAAATGGCGATAACCTTAGGTTTTCTGAGAATTCACTGTAAACTAACATTTTCAAAGTAATAAATTGAAATGTTACGAATTATTTAAAATCAATTCGAAGTATGGAATGTAATTATTGCCAACGACTTACTTATCGATAAGCAAAAGCGGAATGTTTGCTTATTATACATATTTGGTATTCGCTGTTCCACACGGCTTCGCTTGTCTTATAATTATTACTATCCGTGTCTTTCTTACCTAAAATCTGCTCAGTAATTACGCCAAACATAAAAATACTGCTATGTCATTTAATCTAATACGGTTCTCATTAAATTACCTAAAAATTAAAAACATTTTATTCTAATCACACAAGGGGATTCAGAGATTAGCCAGTTCAAACACACAAACAAACAAAATCTGTTTAAAATTAAAAAGCTATAATTAAGTAAAGACATCTTTGCATTTTTGCATATTTTATTCAGCGTTTCTTCTTACGAGTTAATAAATTTCTATTTAAATATGTTGTTCTGCATGAAGTTATGCGAATATTTGTTCAGTCCAGTTCATCGTCTAAGATTACTAGATCTAGTATAAAGATCGCAGTAAACAGATGTGCCAGTTCCTTCCCTAACCGCTCTGTAGCTTGTCGAGAGGCGAACCGTGAAACGTTTCCCAATAAAACGTTTTTAATTAAGTCTCTCATATTTATATGTTTGCGGCTTTATTGCAAAAGGGCTCCGAGTGCCTTTTGTGAACCATGCGTAACTTTGAACCGCTTGCATGCGTTATTGCCAATGCTCGCGTTTTGTAAAAAGAACAGCACGCCCTAGGCACAAGCTACGTGTATACTAAAGCGAATTTCCATCCGAATAATTCACTATACATGTAAGCATATTATATGATTCATTTACATTGAAGAATATTGTAAACAACAATTACAACTAAATTAGACATAGCTGTTTTTGTTACCTATGTATTTTATTCATTAGTTAGTTAGTTAGTTAGTTATTTATTACTTAGGATTTCTTAAAGTGGAAAACAATAAAAGCAACGGAAAATTTACATCGATTAATCCATTTTCATTTCATTTAATAAACTAGCATCTAAGCTTAGTATAACGTTTGAGTCTTTTGCAGCGATCGCTATAATTCGAACAATACTTTACATTCTCATAACAACCGCAAAAGCAAAAAAGTAAAGTGAATTGATTCTTGACGTAACCGCGGAACCATAGATTAGTAAGACTCGTGGAGTATTGCGTTTGTTGCAATTCATAACGTAATCCTGTTGACACGAATCGTGCCGGCGCGGCGTGTCGATAGCACGAAACAGAAGTATTTTTATTGACCAATCCCAAAAGCCAACCATGAAGCGGTGAGGTTAGGTTAGAATGCATGGAACATTTTTCTTCGCGGGTAACAAACATAACAATTAAGATACATTAAAGTTAGTCTAAGACATGACTGTCAAAAAGCTATTCCTTGCGTACTTCTACTTGATACTATTTAATTTAGTAACGAAAAAGCCCAATTTACATAAAATTGTATTAATACATTATTATTTTTTAAGAAATTCGTTTTATCACCAATCAAAAGATAGTATTGTACTATTATGCATATACTGCGTTAAAATTTTGCCATGCCATTATTGTACCTCTCAGCTGAGCAAGTGTTAACAACGACAACTTTCTCTCTCGCCGAGAGCGATTTCTGCTTTAAGTGCTTATAAAAGTCACCTCGGAACGATCATCCGCTAAATCACGGATAATACATTGTACATCAATATGTAAATGTTCCGTACAATTGCACCCTTACCTGCTCTGTAAAAATCTGTAATTCACTTTTCCTCGAAATTGTCCTCGCAGTTGCCACGCTGCGATTGGTACGTACTTACCAGTAACAAATATTCAGTGAATTTCAGTGTAGCGCCATGTGAAAGACCTATTTCTAGCTACGGACTGATGTCGGCTAATGACGATGACGATGATGCCAGGACGAGGACTGGAACTAGATCACGTTTAAAAATACATGTGAAACTGATTGGCTGTAACTCTTTTTATGTCCTAATGCCCAGTCTCTATAGAATATAATAAAAAAAAATTATAAACATGTTTGTTACAAAACGCCACTGACATAACTTTAAGATATCCTTATACATATAAACTAATATACATAGATATTAAGTAACCAATATTATTTAAAAACGATAATTTGTACCGTTTATTTATTATTACATATAAATTAGTCAAAAAATTTAGATGATTCTGTAACGATTCCTTTTTCAGCATTCTGTCGAAAGAAAGAAGCAACTATATTTCCTGAATTATCAATACCTACTTTCACTCAAGATGTAAATTTAAAATGTTTCTTTAAAATGTTTCTTTAAATTTACATTACATTTAAATTCTGTTCTATCAAATTATACCTCAGGTGATACAAATGTATAAATTTCTCTACGAAAATTACATTATTCGGTTAGAAAGTCACCACAAGACCAGTTTTCACGCCTTATTATAGCAGAACAGCATGAAATCAAAAGTGTGCTTGTTCTACTTTTCCACCTTTTGCAAGATCAACTGGAAATGACAGCTTCTTATGTCTAATGAAACCTTTGTGCTCCATACGACTCTCACCCGTGCGAAATAAGGAAAAATTGTACCAAAATCTCCTGTGATGTTAGCCTCCTTATCAATAAGTAATATTTTTCGTACATCGAGTTCACTACTGGCTACAGTCAACAACTAGTTATTATTTCAGACAAAACGTTTTGATTGTCATAGACAATAAAAAGGAAAATAAAATACTCGTATGTGGTTATTTTTTATCTGGTTTCTTGTACAAATAAGTTCTTTTAATAATAAAAATACGAGCCAAAGTAAACAGTCAAAAGTTATTTTAAATTTATAAAATATGTAACTTAAATTTAATAGGTAGGTTTTTATAGATAGCCACAGTTTGTATAACCATAATTTTGGGCAGATTTTCCGATATAACAAAATTGATGAGTCTAAACGTCGATTTATACCGAACAATAAGCGAGGAAACTAACCTTATTTTAAATTTACCTAAAACTGTGCATTTTATTTATTAACTGTATAGTACCTACTTATGCATGTGCTGACTGCAGCCGCCAGTCGTCGCTTTGTCTAATGATGCCTTTGTTGCAGCGTATGAATCGAACTGGGTTAAGTACTAGATGTCGGCTTCATTAAAATTAATTGCCATCGATATTGATCTGATACAATACTTATCGAAGACAATTGTGATATGAAACGTCGAGTCTGATCGTGATTATAGCAGATATTTTTTTCAATGTCAATTTGAATACGTCTTTCTATCTTCTCCCGGTAATGAGTCTATAGTAATCATATAAAATTAGATGTATGTACTCGTCGTACGTTTGAAAAGAACTAAATAACTATCCAAGGGGTTTCGATGAAACTTTTTTATAAATATTCTGCACAATTCCAGAAATGTAACCTAGTATAAGTACATATTATACATGTACATAAGTACATATTATACATAGTAAATTGAAACTTATTCAGTGTCAATTTACTTCTCGCAAAGGGAATGGGAACAGCTAGTAAAGTTTAAAAAGTAGAGACGATTTAACAACGAGTAGCTTTCACATCTCAATAAACGGACACAACAACGGATAGCCTGAAACAACCAATCGATCAATAACACCCGTATTCTATATAAAAATCTCAAGCCAAAACACGTCACGTCATATTTCGTTTTCTTATATAACGTAAGTAATTTGACGCAACGGTGTGACTAAAGGCTTGTTTAAGACGCTCCACCCCTGTCATTAATCTCATCTCCTTCAGTAGCCAAGTCACGGTGTATTTGGGGGAATAAAGGGAATAAAGAATAAATATATCCGGGACACCTTCCGACATACACGGTGCAATTGTCCGCAAAGAAAGAACATTAGCCCAAATGAAACTACTTCAAATTCAAATGATCATTACTAATCTATAAAAATGCAACTGCCAAATTCGTGAATTCGATAAAAGGATGTTAAGAAATATCTAACTACAATTTCGACACAAATATCGGGCAACGTAACGTTATTATTCGCGAGGCTCAGTTACGAGTTTTGAAGTGAAATATCACGTCAATAGTTTTTACCGCAATCCACGTTTAATTGGTGCCCACGTAATTGATAATACAAAAAATACTTACAGAAGCACGCAATAATAATAATATTAAGTAACGTTGTTATTAGTAAAGTAGGACAAACTTCGTTCATCTTTAACTTACATATGTATTCGAGAAGCCTCCTTGATACAAATGTCACAAATTTCAACGTATATAATGACAAGTCGGTTTCTTCCATATCCTTCAAGTCATCCCATACAAACGTTATACTATTGTTTTAATCATTCAACAATTATCCGACTGGTCAGTATCGCTCCTATATATGTAGGTACATGAAAATGACTCGTTCATTAGTAAGTAATTTAAGCGACTATAGTTTTCTGTTTCCCGTACTCGGTATTTCCGATCGCATAATGTAGGTACATATCTAGAGTCACTTTTAACGTAATGTCCTTCTGAAACAGGATGTTGACAGTTTAACGATACATTGAAATAAAACACGAATAACCAGCCGCGCCGGGAAAGTCTAGCCTATCATAAGTCCGCAGAAATTATCAGGCAATACTTCAGAATATATCGACAACATAAGTAGTGATTACAAAC
>DWGJ01000308.1:0-34178 GCA_018246895.1 Aspitha aspitha aspitha
CTGTTTATGATAAAATATTGTGTTAATTGGTGTAAATGGTTTCTGTAATCGTTCTAATTAACAATAAATAAATAAAAAATAAATAAATAAAAAAACTGTGATTTACATAATTATTTACTCATCTGAAGTTAAATTATAGTAGAGTGTTGTTCAAGGAAAAGTTACTAAGAATGCATAAGCAGTCGAATTGATTCCGAGCGACTACGCCCTTGTCGCATCCGATCATCAGATTAGCAGAAAGAAGCTCGAGCAATGCTCGTAGCCCTCAATTACCGCGGAGTTGACGGGAAGCAGCGCACGCGCCGACGCCCTGGGGACTCTGCACGCGACCACCCTCGCAATTATGAAACAAAAACCTCACTCATAAGAAAATATTTTATACATCGATATATGGCATTCAACGAATAATATTTAACAGTTAAAAGAATATCGACTATGATGACAAAGATAATTAAAAATAAAAATATTAATATACATATGACAAAAATGTTTTTCTTTACAATTAAGGGTAAGGTTTAACTGCCGATAATTTTAAAGTCGAACGTACGAGTACTGTCGAAAACGAACATGACGGGCAATTTAAATTGAAAGGCTTTCATTTGATAAAAACTGATACGTATTAAAAATATTTTTATTTGAATTCATGCCGTTGCGTCTGCAGGCTGGTCCGCATTACGTGGTACGGCCCAGAACATCCAGGGTGGAGTGAGTGACGTTGGCTTGTGATTTATGCGCTCGTAAACTTCCACACGCCGCTGCCCTCGCGCTCACTTGTATAATTTATTGTGAGCCCAACAACACAGGTCACGCTTGACCAAGGCCTAGGCCGGATTATGTTAGAGATTTATAGCAGTTCGGTATGTGTGCGAAATCTGAAACTATTGGTTTTGTTTGTACTTTCTTGTATCAATTTTTTAATGTAGCAACGAAGTTAGTAAGTAAAAAGGTATGCGTTGCATTTCGAAATAAGATTGTTAAAATAATAATATCAAGTAAGTAATAGAGGTAAAGAAACAAAGGTAAATCTTGTATCACATTTGCATTAAAAGCATTTCTTTTCTATTGTATTTGGATGTTATTTTTGTATCGGCATGGGTATCTGAAATTCCTTGTGTATTTCATATAGGTACCTATTGTTGGCATGTAGGTAAGCATTACATTTTTAATATTGATAAAGCAAACAGTAAAATACGTAACGTTATTCCGAATATTAAAGAGAAAAACCTTGCTAGCTGCGAAACATAAGTGCACTGACTGAAAAAGAACATTTTGGAAGCAGAAAAATACACAAGCTATTATACTAGGTATGCATTTAGTAACGATGTTGAGCGTTCTATAACGCTGGAAGGAAATGTTGGGAAAATTCTTCTTGCAATCGATCGCTGGGTGGATCCAAGCGAGGATTGGTCGATGGGCGTGGTAGTTGTTATCATTAAACCGGCGTCAACCAATAGCGCAGAAGTAGTGATAAGGGGGTTGGGGTTGTGGTGCGGGGTGGCGGCAGTGCGCGCGACGCAGACGCTGAGGGTGGTCGTGTTAGGAGCATGCTGGGTGCCATGATGTACCCCGGTGAGGACACCGACCTCGGGGACATGCGTGTCCCACCGATCCAGCTCGAACACCTACCTGAAGTTTTTCTATGTACGTTATTGTGACTTTTAAAATGTGCCCACTATTTTCACTGAAAAAATTCTTTCTCTAGTAGTTGTAATAAACAACAGTTACTTATGGTTAGTGTGCTTATCGGAGTGTTGAAATACACAAGTGATAAAGTATGGTAATTAATGTGTTATCCTAAAAAACGTGTTAATATTTGTTTATACCTATTGCGCGTATCCATTATTTGGACGTAAGTGCTAGACCTTAATACTTTGCTCAAGTTCCATTGATGTGTTGAATTAAGAAAATTGATGTGAAAAACTATGCACCACTATGTTGCAAGTACTATGCTTGATACACATATGTACATTACTTGATATACTAAGGAAATGTGTACGTATATGAATAACTTTTTCTTTAAAACTCAATATCTAGAAATATTCATATTTTTTCAATTCTGCATTATAATTATATCGGTAATTCAAGAAGGGTACCTACTTATGGTTTCAAGTGTAAGTCATATTTTAATTAACAAACAATATAAACATATCAGCCGTTTTTCATATTTATGACACTTTCTTTTTATAAAATTGCACCTTGTTTATCATCTGAGGAATCTCGCTGTAGCAAAGATGCGCATTGGGTGCTACGAGGTGTTGTAGAACTTGTAGAGGCAAACACAAAATAAAGTGGAAAGATGTAGTACATAGTATCAAGTGACAAAATGATGTGTCTAGTATCTGAGGACGATGTAGGGGTTAGGGAGAAGTGACTGAAAAATGTTACTATATCTGGTTCTACCACCATGTGGGCTACCTATATATATACATAGCCAGGATGAGGGAAAGTGAAAAAACATGACCTAAAAATAAGCAATTTTAATTTAAATATTTCGGTTTTAATTAAATTTTTCATAAAATACATGTTTGCAATTATTTATTTGTTTTCACGATATGTGGCCAAGAATACGAAGCTTCGCTTACGGAATCATTTTATTATCATTACTTAATCACTGAGCTATTTGTGTTACAAAAAGACAAAACACAACTACATTTAGAGGTCCGTCTGTTGCAGCTAGTATCCCGAAGTGCGGCGGTTGTCACGAGATGATAGTGGACCGGTACGTGCTGAAGGTATCTGACCGTACTTGGCACGCCGGCTGCTTGCGCTGTGTCGAGTGCCGCGCCATGCTCTCTGGGAAATGTTTCGCGAGGAACAACCAGCTCTACTGCACCGAGGACTTTTTCAAGTAAGCTTCTCGATATTTTGTACGATATTTTTTTGTCTAAAATATGTTAAATATGTGTAACATTAAAATATTTATTTAATGTAAGAGGTAGAATAAATGTAGTTTAACTATGGCCTGTAGCCCTGTGCGAATAACTTCGTAGACTGAAAATATTCTACATTATTTTATGCTTACTTAAGCTTTTATTTGTTTAATTGCTAACAATTTTATGTGAGCCCGCATTATAATGTAAAGGTAATAAATAAAAAAGTTTAGACATCAAATATGCTTGTACAGTCTACAGATAACGATTGTTAACATTTGTCATTCTGCTGTTGCGGGTGATATGGCCCTATACCTACCTATAAGTAGTTTTAAGTGGCTTATTTACTTGAAATGTAATGGATTATATTCGAAATTTGTTTCTAGTCATCCATAATTTATTTTCTTTCTTTCTAACCTAAAACGTTTCTATATAATTAATTCGTTCTTTACATTCCTACACTGTTAACATTATGAATCACATATCACGATGATAATGTTGTTCGATTGCGGTTGTTGTCCCAGGCGGTTCGGCACCAAGTGTGCGGGGTGCGGGCAGGGCATCCCCCCAACACAGGTGGTTCGACGAGCTCAGGCCCATGTGTACCATATGCGGTGCTTCGCGTGTGCAGCCTGCGCACGAACCCTCAACACGGGCGATGAGTTCTATCTCATGGAGGATGGAAAACTCGTTTGTAAGCCTGATTACGAAGCCGCTAGAGCGAAAGGTCGGTATGTTTGAATATCTATGTTACGAATAGGTATGTGTCACAATAGGTACAGTTCGCCCTCTGAATGTAGCCTATTTTAAACAACTTTTTTGATAACATACCTATGTATTTTCTCAGAACTAACAATAAACTTTGTTCTGTTTTGTTTTTAATTTAGTTTAGGTTAGG
This sequence comes from Aspitha aspitha aspitha, assembly GCA_018246895.1. Taxonomy (NCBI): domain Eukaryota; kingdom Metazoa; phylum Arthropoda; class Insecta; order Lepidoptera; family Hesperiidae; genus Aspitha; species Aspitha aspitha. Next base: position 3,769 of record DWGJ01000308.1, read on the forward strand.
GGATTGAGTTTAACACTATAAGTACCTGTAACATAAGAAGTTATAAATATTGCATGTTGCCACTTTCAGTAAGTTATAATTATGTATATCTAGTTGGTGGAATGCCGTAAATAAATTGCACTGCGTTATAATTATTCGTCTTATATTTATATTGACTTAGTGCATTGTTTATGTGCATCAATTATAGGTAAATAAAATTACCGGAACAGGTGGTGAAGGTTCCTTAGACGGAGATGCTGCAAGCAAGCGACCGCGTACCACGATTACTGCTAAACAATTGGAAACACTCAAGAGTGCCTACAGTAGTAGTCCAAAACCTGCAAGACATGTGAGAGAGCAGCTCGCACAAGATACAGGCTTGGACATGCGCGTCGTTCAAGTGTGGTTTCAAAATCGGTAAGTAGATATTTGTTGTTTGGATTTAGTATCTGCATACAATTGGGTCTGAAGTAGGCAGCTACCGTAATCGTGCAAATTTCCTATTACCTCCAGTCACTGAGAGAGACAGTTAGATCATTCAGCAATAGGGCTCTATTGTATTGCAGCTATAGAAAGTTACGTTTTAATAACTTCCGGAATGACAAAAACCAGTCTTGGTAGTTATCTATCAAAATATGTGTGTTCACAAAATCACTTGACGCATGCTATAGTAGTTTATTATTTGGTTTAAAAAAAGGTTTTAAATATCCCATATTCTTCAGTGAAAAATATGGGATATTTAAAAAGAGACATGTAGCTAAAGCTTTGAGCGTTTCAAAATAATATGTGCGGGTTGGTATATACATACATACATAACTCATGCGGTACATTCTTAATGTAACTGTAAATACATTTCGATATCTATAATAGTCAAATAAATAAACAAATTTGTGTGCTATGCTAACTATCCTAGATAGTCAAACTGATTGCTCTTTATTGTCGTTTATGAAGTTTTGCAACGTAGCGCTATTTTTTATAACCGTGCGTAACGTATAAACTTGGTTTCGGATTATTCACAATCAATTATTGATTCCTTACGCACTGTACCTATGTAATAAGTAAAGCTATCTCGACTTTGAAATGTTTAGCGACTTAACGAGAGTTTAACTTAGATTAATATTTTATGGTGTGTTATTTTATCGTCAGTTATACGATCTAAACATTCACAGCTAGTGGCATAAATTTTGTTCTATTTTCAAATTAGGTATATGTATTATGTATGTTACTGTACATTTGGTTCGATGGATTTATTGTGTGTCAGTAGTGAATTGATCGGGCATTATTGTAATGCTCACAAAGGCTATCCGATATAAATGTTGACCTTTGACGTCAGCGCTTTTGTATCCCTGTGCAGCTGATAGGTACCGATTTTAGGTTTTTATTCATCAGATCGATTGCTTAGCCTTGATATTAATTGAATGGATGTAATAGAAGTGGAAGTACATAAAAGAATTATTAGGTGCATGACTAATAATACATTAATTAATGAAAATAAACCGTTTATAACAAACGCTCTAATATTTCTTGATTACCTAGTTAATATTTCGGTCTTTTCCAAGACATTACAAATGCACGAACGTGTTAAGACAATAGAAGAAAGAAAGGGGTAAAATAGAAAATATTATGGAACACTTCCAGGCGTGCAAGTTTCAGTTTCATACATACAGTGAGTGATACTTTAATATTAAAATAGTGTATTTTGTGAAGTAAGTCAACTACAGAACCTACTAGCGGCACATAGCAATGGACACTTAAAACAATCTGTTTTACTTACAAGATTGAACAGGCATAATTATACAGATTTTGAAGATGGTAAAATTAAACAACTTTGGTTGCAAAGGTGACCGAAATTGCTCATGACTTACGAGAATTTATGTCTGACTTATAACTTAAGAAGTTTGATTCGGTTGTTTCCTCTGGATAACAGTCATAACTATTATCGGAGTCACCAGCGCGCTCCATTGGCATAGGCCAAGGTAAAAGAATTTAACATTTTTACACGTATTACTAAAATCTTCTAATAGTACTTTAGTAAAAGAGCATTATTGTAAATATTATGCTATCTAATAAAACAATTAGTATATGAATAGAACTCAACACGATTGTAATGTTTATAACACTATTGTAACTGAATGACCTACATTAAACTAGTTGTTACAGTCGATTCCATATATGTTTAGTGTTTCTATTAATTTTAGTACCCAAGTAGAAGAAAAATGTTAGATTGTGTTTTCTTGTTTTGTCACGAGCGCGCGGTCGCCGTCACGGCAAGCGTCACGCTTTGCACTCTGGCTGTGCCTCATAAACCTACACTCGATATCAACGCTCGACTTCAGTTGTTGTCCAATCAATCAAATCCAGTGTAAAAGAAGTAAAACCTATAAATACCTATATTGGTTTTATAAAAATATATAACCTGAAATTAAACAATATGCACACATAGGTAGGTACCTACTAAAACTTAACTACTACTTACTTACTAAATTTAAAAGAGCTTATTACAATGTTTATCATCAAATCTATAATTGTGATATTTTACTTTTAACTTATACACACACAACTATTTAAAGTACGTAATGGGTTCTAGGGATTCGAACGTAAGACCCCTAAAAGTAGGTACCTGCTTGTAAACATTTAGGAAAGAATTTTGCAAATTTAGACTTAAGCAATAGAACTATAACGATAAATTAAATGCGTGGAAAAAACTACATTCAAGCATACCCTGGTTCACACAGGCCCATACTTTAGGTCAGGTTAGGTAATTTTAATTGTATCATGGATATTTCTGAAACTTCGGATACCAACAAAGTACCTACATTTCATAATTGTTATAAGCAAAATATACTCTGACTTACAAAATAATATACCTTGAGGCAGGAGTATTGCACGCCATTGTACCAATAATCCTCCGGAGGTACATCGAGTGTGTCCCTGCGGACGGGGCGGGGTACTTTAATTAATCACGCGCTCTGTTGAAAAGCGGCTCGCTCCCTTCCCGCTTCCCGCTAATAACTCACGCAAAACATGAACACACAATGGGGAGGTTTGTCTGTGCTATGTATGGTTATTATCTTTAATCAAAAGCAAACGACCGTTTATGGGCCCTTGAGAAGGAATTGAGTCATGCAATATGGGATATGATCAAAAAACATCGTCTTTGTACATGGGCATTACATTGTATATAGGTATGTATTATAAATAACGATATAAATTAGGTAGCTACCTATCGCGAAAGACATACCTACTTAAATAAATGTAATAATACTAGACTTTCTCGGCGGTTGTTTATATTAGGATGAAAATTTGGGATTATCTACATGTTCTTTGTGTGCATGAAATAAACCAGCTACAGTCATCCACGTTGTGATTATTTGTGCGTGAACAAACAATTAATGTTCAACAATGTCCGTCAGGCTGCTTAAGGGAAAAGTGCCAATACACGTCTACAACAATTTTATATATTGAAAGTGTCAATACTCACTCGAGAAAACCAGTGGCAATCGGTTTTAACATTCACACATGTACATACTTGTATATTGACAGCTAATAGGTACAAAAAAAATAGTGATTGGATAATTTTATAGCACCAGTGCTTACCTTTTGCTTAGCGCAAGAAATAGATCTAAGATTCCAAACATTTCGATCCTAAGACATTCTATATATTATGGCGTACGTTTTGTTACACAAAGTTTATGAAATCTCATATAATAGTAACTATTAATAACTCGTGATCATCAACAGACGTGCAAAAGAGAAGAGACTGAAGAAGGATGCTGGCCGCACTCGATGGTCGCAGTACTTTAGGTCCATGAAGGGTTCGGGCGGTAGCTCGCCTCGACACGACCGGTTATTGGACAAAGACGAGCTTAAGATTGACCTTGATTCCTTCAGTCATCATGGTAAGTTGTGAGTCTGTTGTAAGACTGAACTTGTGTTAGGAATAACATTAAATATACCATACTTATATTCGAGAAAGTAATTCAGATATTATGACACGGTTTACGCTTAACACTCATTAGTTTGAAATTTCTATAAAATGATTAGTTTTACTTAGAAAATTCTTGTGTAATTAATTAGTGACTAAATCGCTGATCTTTTATTAATTTTGCTTTAGACCTCAGCAACTTGATTCGATTTCAACGGATCGTTAAGTCATTATTATTGTAAGGACGTAAGTTAACGAATTATTGTAAGTTATGCAAAAATGTTTAGAATCTAATTATTTCCCAGAACTTAGTAATGATAGCTACAGTACGGTGGCGCTGGGAGGTGAGGAAGGCTCACCGGCGGGCGGCGGCGCCGCGGCCAGCGCGCGGTTCGCGCCCACGCCGCCCTACCTCCGCGCGCACTCGCCACCACACGCGCACTACCACTACCCACCTGACCATCTCGTCTATACTAATATTGGTATGTGACCATACTACATTATGCACTTCAATTGCTTATGTATAATTTTAGATATAAGAAAATTGCAATTGGCGAGTTAAGCAAGCACAGTACAACTACAACAGTTCTTTGGACAGTGGGCACTTTAAATGGTCAGAGCCTGTCGTCATCGTAAAATAACCGATGTTCATTTTTATAGATAACGTATCTAAAACGTTGTGCTGTTATGTTATGAATCCAACTATAATTTTATTTAGGTCAAGCTATGGGCGGTGGTCTAGGCGGTGGCGCGGGTGGCGCTTCAGATATGAGTAGCTCATCTTCACCCGCAGCTGGAGGCTACCCTGACTTTCCGCCATCACCGGATTCATGGTTAGGCGAGCCCCACCATTACTCGCCTAGAGGTTTCCCCTAGCGGCGGCCACCCCCGGCGCATGGGCATCCCGCGCCCCCGCCGCTAGCCGCACCCTGCCCTTCACAAGGGCATGGCGTGCAACCGCTGGAACTCGTCGTCAAGCGTGAGATGTGACTTCACCACCAGAGACACAATAAACGATGTACGTTGAGGTCAACCAGGACCCATTGTTAATCAATCTATTTAATAGAGAAAAGTAGAGACGTAACAAGTTGTTACATGTAACATTGTTGTTACATGTTGTAACATGTAAATATTACAAAGTGAGAGTTAAGAGAAGAAAAATACAATTATAATCTTAAGGTAAATACAAATAAAAACAATTTCGGTGCAGTTAGGATAACCATATCCGGGAATGGGTCTTACTTAGTGTAATTATGACGACGAATTAAATAGAAAACGGGCACATACAACATTTCACGTGTTGTGACATAAAGCGCAAAAGAAAAATGTTTCAAATACCTCACCATTACGAGGTGTGTTGTAAATACTTGTTAGAACATACTCAATTAGTATAACGTAAATGTATTTAATTAAAATTAGATGTGAATAAAAACTATTGTACGTACATTTAAACAAGCGAAGGTAAATTGGCACAAAAAAATTGATTCAGCTGATATTGCAATTATCAGGTGTTGCAAAAATTATTTAATGTCTTAATGCTTATTATACCGCATACGATTACAATTTGTTACCGGGGATGTACAGCTACTATATGTGTACATGTATATAAATATATATGTACATAAATATATTAGCTGTTTGATCGACTCACATCATAGTACAGTACTATCATTATACTACATTACTATTATTATACTACAGTACTATCAGTACAGTACTAATCGGCTTATTAGTACTATTAGTACTAATGAGCAGATTTTGCCAATTCGTCTTTCTTTTATTGAAGTCAATACAGTTCTGAAGAGCTGTCAGTTGGTTACCTATATTCATGAAAATTTGGTAGATCTTTAGATACCAGTGTACCTATGTCTATTAAAATTAAATCTTACTAGATAATTAATAGAGTATTTTATTATTCCGTAACATAAAGCTATGAATCAGTAACAATCTATTGTAAATAAAATGAATGTAACTATGTAGTTGTAAGTTTTAGTTCACATAAGTCCATAGTGGTGATATTCTACTTTGTGCAAAAAATCTAGTCAAGAGATAAATGGTATATGAATAATAAAAAATAACACACATAACGCTATTTCACTGGAATTTTTATTTACAAGGTTACTAATTAACAAGTATTTACAGTTCCGTCGTGGCCACTCCCCAGTATTGTTGCATGCGACCTTCGAGGTCCAGCGAATCTTGAGAATGTGTAGTTTTTTCTTGTATCACAGCAAAGTCGTATTCCAAATGATACGGCATTAGCCTTTGAAGAGAACCGAAGTAAGCAGCGTTTGGGCCACCGTTAGGTATTCTGCCGGATCCGAAGCGAAATTCAGGTTTCAATGCCGCGCCGACCGACCTTGCGCTGCCGAAATGTTTTGAGAGGAAGGGAACACTTTTCGATTGTTTTCCAGCAGCTTGTAACTGTGGACTGCTTCCCGACAATCCCTTGACATTTCTTAAGCTACTGACATTTGATTTTATGCCTTTCGACAAATTATCTAACTCCTTATCAAATAACATTTGTGTGTTTTGTTCTAACATATATTCCCAACATTTAAATTGTTCCTCGGATGAGGGAAGTTCTTCAGTTTTAGTATCTTCATCCCTATCTTCTTCAACGCGAACTCTGATGGCTCTCGCTACTCCACCCCGTGGTCTTCTTTCAGACGCTCTATTATGTGAACGTACGCTCGCGTAGTGTTGATGACTTGTTGTTTCGCTTGAAGGACGATCACTTTGGCCGCTAGGAGACGAGCGATCACTGCTTGGTTTCGATGGTGTAACTGAATGACAGCAAGGTTCTAATCGCGCACAACAACAGTCGGACCTGCACAAAGATTTGGTCGTACCTATCGTTTGACGTAATTCCCGCATTAATAAATCAACGTCTGATCGAGTTGTGTCAAAACGCACTATAACAATAGAGAGACAATCTTCGACTCCATAACTTTGAGCTAAATCTTGCAATCTTTTGGCAGCCAAAACAGGATTTTTTTCGGCCCTTACTTCCAACACAGCGTTTTCAACACTGATAGCGTTCCAAAAATTCCCATTGGCTAGTATTAAAAATTCATCATCTTCTTTAATAACTGTTTGTAGTACATCAGGATCTGGAATAGTATTTGGATATCGACTAGAGTACCCTAATCGCTTGTTGTTTTCGAGTCCTAGTACTAAGGGACCATTATGTCTATTCAAAACTGCTTTTGTGCTACCAACATTTGCTAATTTCAAATTATACCTGCGAGAAGTATGTCCAAATCCATTCTCAGGTGTGATTATGGGAGCTAAATGACATAATATTAAAGACGCTCCCGTTCTTTGCCCCTTTTCTTTTAGTTCTCTATGAGCTGAAAGCACGACATATTTCATATACTCATTAACAGTCTCCTTAATAGATTTTTCTTCGAGAAGAAGGCCAGGTAACGCTGACTGTAGTATTTTTGGTACTTCGGTGTCGGTTTCACCGTCAATGATAGCAAACAGACCTTCCTTGTTACAAAAAGACGGCAAACGAATTTGGGCGCAGCATAATTGTAATATTTTATTAGGACTTTCCGAAAATCCTGTACTCCAAGGTGCAACACCATTAAGTTCTTCATGATAACCACTCTTTTGAGGAAAAGGGAGAGCATTGCGACCCGTTACATCAACTAAACTCAACGGCCGTTGACATTTGTATGCATTGAACTGCGATGGATCAACTTGCAATTTTTTATTACACGATATATCTAAAAATTTCAACTGTTTCGGAGCCAGAAGCCGTAAATCAACACTGTCTAAGTCGTTATGTGCGAAATCCAATATTTTGATGGAAGCACTACAAGCAAACATCGGAACTGCGCGTAATTTATTTGAGTGAGCACGAACAATTCTTATATTATTCATTTGAGGTAAATTTTCTGGTAGTTTCGCAAGAGCGTTTCCTGATATAACAAGTTCTTCAATGTTTGGCCAGAAGTTAAAGCAACCTTCTGGCAAACTTGTTAAGCAATTGTATGCTATGTGTAATATCTTTAATCCTCGGAAAGTAATTATCACGTCAACGATGTCATCAGTTAAGCAATTTGCAGTTAAGTATAGACGTTCAAGACAATGGGGGGATGCGCCTCTGACACGAGGTAAGCGACTTAATCTATTATTTGAAAGATTTAATACGCACAATCTGTCGCAAACTGAGAAGAAATTTTCTGGTAACCCTTGAATGCAATTGTCATGTAAAAGTAATTCTTTTAATGGGGATCTCAGTCGAGGCATCGATGGTATAATAGATATTTTATTGTGTGCCAAATGTAAATTACTTAAACTGGAAAGTTCACTGCAGAATAAATGTTCTGGAAGCGATGTCAGGTGGTTGTTGCTTGCAAAAAGAGTAGTGAGGTCAGAGCAACCACTGAGCCATTGAGGTAAAGATTTGAGTTTGTTGTGAGAAACATCAATTTCAACCAAGTTGATAGGCGGTACTGTTGTAGTCAAGCTTTCCATTTCTGAAACAAAAGTAGATATAACATATTTAACGAATTACCTAGTTGGATATTTACAAAAACATTGAACCCAAATAATAATCAAAGATATATTATATCTAGTGTATTTACAGTACTGTGCTATGGTGAAAGATTGATACGAATTTGCAACTATGGCTCAAATATTGTATTATAAATACGAACAATATTGGATCAGTGTTGGTACGTGCTGTATGACTTCGATAGTTGAGAAGAGATCCGTGACCAACGTTGGGGCGTTAATAGGGTTTGCTACCAACGTATAATATTAGTAAAATTATCTTACGGTTGTGTGGAACGCGTAGAGTTCGTAAAGATGCACCATGTAGAGCGATATGTTGTATGGCATTATGTGCTGCATTTAACTCCCTCAAGCTGCGTAGAGCTGACACCACGAGGACTTCCACGGCATTGTAGGAAATGTCCAGTGATACTAAATGCTGAAAACATATGTGAAATTGACATAAATATAAGAAAATATGGATGAAGACGAAAGGATACATATGTATGTATACCTACATATTATTTGAGACGCGAATTCTGGCAGAATAAATATTATAATATAAATAAAATTCTATTAAGCGGTAATTTAAAGTGATTAGTATACCTGGTATACAAAACCTATAGCAATTTTATAAAAAATGTTTTGGAAGAGTGTGAAAAAAATGTTTTTGAAGTGGATTAAAATCCTCTTGATCGACTCCAACGAAATAATTAGAGTGGTAAGGGACTCGACCAATAAAGTCGTTATAAATAATACCAATTAAAAATATTGCTTCCGTATGTAATAAACCATATACCTATGTATGTATGTTCTTGGACTTACTTCATAGTTGCCAAGAATAATGCTTCCTTTCAACTTGTTGTATCGAAGATCTACATTTGTGAGCGGCGCCCGGTGTTCCGGCCTCTCTTCCCCCGAAATCAAGTGTTTAGCATTGATTGACTGGAAAAAAGGAAATATCTTGCATATAGAACCATTGTTATTATTACAAACTTTTAACCTAATCCTATTCCAACGGTGTTTAAAAGATATTGTTGGGTATAAAGGTGGCTAGGCAGTAAAAATAAGAGTTAAAGGATTAATCTACATTTGGAATAAAAATAAAAATATAGTGCAAGTAGGGCTTGAAACTATCTGGTCCACAGTATGGCGAACATTAGAAAAACAAACTTACTGCAAAATTCGCGATCATATTGCGAGCCGCTACGATAACCCGCAAACGGGGAAGACGTAGCACGCAATCTAAGCACTTGAGCTCGTTGTCACTTACTTGAAGCTCTTCCAATCTAGAATAATATATGTAGATGGAACTGTTACTACGTCTTTGGGATCGTCATTTTAAACTTTATGTTTACGGATGCGAAATAATCTAAAGTTCGCTCTGATATCAGTAATGTATCATTACTTTGGAGTGTACATTAACTAAGTTCCTACTTTGTCTTTCCATCGATTAGTTTTCCATTTATTTGTTTACACCAATATTGATTTAAGCCTACCTAAGGCATTTTTTATAATAATTACCATAGTCGATTAAATTCACATATTACCTGTATTAAATTTAGTAGGTATAGGCGGCAAACTTCTACTTTCATTAGAATTTGCCATATTCAATTTGGTAGTAGAGAATTACTACCTACTATGATCATGATACTTGAGAGTAACTGCTTACAGTGTGACTTTGACTGTACCTATTATTAATTGAACAATAGAGGTAGGTAGCTACATTTTGAAAAATGTTGGGAATTATTAAATGTGATTTAGATAGGTATTCCGATAATGCAATTTTTCCTAGTAGGTGTATATAGTGTAGGGTAAATAAATAGGTATCAGGATTCATAAAAAACAGACTATCATGAGGATATTTTTAAAAAACTTAGACGGCTTAATAAATAAATGATCAAATGTGTCTTATCCTATAAGTATATAAATATGATTGCATAATTTAATATAGGTAGGTCTATGCTTTATAAAAACAATAACGTTTCATAGTCGCAGTGGAAATTGTCCGTATGTAAATATTTGGCCTATAAGGGCGCAGACCGTGACTGAAGAAATTAAAAGTTTGTATTTATAAGTGAAAAATATTCAACACATTCACAAACCCGTACCTACAGTACACGTAGGTACCTTCTGTAACATTTTCCAACAAATTATATATGAAAACATGGAAACTACCCAAATTGAAACAAAACGTGAAATTATTTCGTTTTGATAATTTGTATTTATTATTATATAGTAAAAATGTACAATACCATGTTTCAATTTACAATGCCAAAAACATGTTGAATACAAACTTTTTGTTCATGATCCAATTTTTGGGCACTCACCAGAACATAAAAATTTAACTCCAAATGGCAGTAACAATTATATATATATTTAATTTTAAAATAGTACATATAACCCACAATTAATTTCTTTCCGCATAACTCACTTTCATAATAACACTTGCTGTTTAACGAGGAAACGATTATACATGGTTAATACCGATAAAGTTAATTAGCGTCATGAAGAAATAAACGAAAACAATTTTTATGTCGCAAACAACAATGTTGTTCTAATAGAGAACGTAGTCGGAGTGACCGCGTGCAGGCGATGGCCGCTGCGTCTTCAACGGCCGAATGACCACACGTTTAGCAACGAGACGCCTTGCCCCCGCGATACACAACGATTCTTCACACTGGTGCGTTATTTACTTTTGTTTCCAATGCTCTTTTGTTATTATATTATTGTATTTCTATTCCAGAATAGCGCACAAAGGATATTTCACTATATATTAATTCGTGAAATTTGGTTTCTAATTGGCAAATCAAAGTACGATTATTCTTATTAATTAATTTATTTACTAATACCATTATTTACCATGCATAAATTGTATAATTTGTGTATGAATGAATTATACACAATATTTGACATACTTCAAATCATGTTTCTTGAATATTAATAGCATGGAAACCGAGTTCTTTATTTTAAGGACTTTGAAAATATGATATGTAAATGACATTAAAAGTTAATTAGAACAAATATATGTATTTTTCTGTGGGTTCTAAATTTCTACGTCCTTGTTACACATTTGTAAATGTGGGTCCTACAATACTATACTATACTCCAATTTATTATACGGCTACTGTTCTATCATTTAAGGTATGTAATTCGAAAATAATCGCACTTATGTGAACATAGCTTATTGTTGTTACAGCATACACATTGTTGTTCTATCAAACGAATCTTTGCAATACATTAGACTTTCATTGTTTTCGCTTTCGTCATATCACGCAAGTGTCCAGCATGTTCTACTAGGATTAGTTTGTCATACCGATTCATTCATGGTCCAATAAAGTTTGTAAAGCTGCTACAAAACTCTCCTATCTGCTGTTTCACGCTTCCAAAAGGAACAATATGCAAAGGTTGCTAAGCAGCGAAATAGCTGCAATAGTGAAACTTTAAAGTACGTTGTATCGATTGAATTTTAAATTAATGTTAATACCTACTGTCAAGATTATATAAGTACCTATAGGTAAAGTTGTGCGTGAGTTTAATGAATGGTAATAATAATAATTACACTAAGTATAAAAGATAATTGGTTGCATGTGCTATTCTGAAAAATAAAACTTTCTAAAATATGTTTGTAATATCAACATTAAAATAACAGAAAAGAAATAAAAACATAAAGAAAATAAATTATACACAACTATGTACTCGTATATTACATGTACTAGCTAGAGCCGTGATAAAAATCTGTTTGTCGATTCAAAATCTTACTAGCGGAAGTGGACTTAGATTTAAGCTACTAAGTAAGGATCCACAATTGCACTGTTCATGGTTATTGTCTGATATTATCTGAGTAATTGTTCGTTTGATTGACGCTGGAGTTTTGAAAACTTTAATTATGTTCCAGTGGCTAATCTTCGTGTATTTAGTAGCCAAGTACAAGAATAACGCACATGTATTTATTCCAACTATAATTCGGTTTGTATGTTTGAAATAGTAAATTAATACAACAATTTATTTCAAGTGTAAGATACACATATCATTTAATTACATTACAGTTTCCAGTTTCTAAACCCATTTTTTACGGTGCATCTTTATGTCTTCCCCTTGGTCAAAGGGAAGGACCGCCGGTCTGTCAAATTCTTACATCTCCCTGTTATGAAATATCCTTCTCAATTTAATATTTATATTTCTCTACATAAAACATAATAGCAATGTTTTGGAGACAGTGTTATAATTGTTCAGCTCAATGTGGAAATCAGCTATATCGCAAAGTTTCCAATCGCAAAGTTTATTTATACGATAATTAAATACACGCATTAAAGGCCCCCGTGCCTTTAATGCGTGATAGGAAACAAGTGAACGCCATGGCACGCTTCGACGCGTCGATGTACGAGTAGATAGAGTAAGACACTACACAGATGCTCGTTAAAAAAAATTTGCACACAACGGAAACGCATCTTGTGTTACCACCTCAATGCCAGATGTTGCACCGTGTTAATCCTATAACAATATAATGTTTAGGTGTATGTTTAGTAAATATTACAGCCTATAGCCGTGAAGGAAACCTGTACACCATAGAGTACTACGTAACGTTCACTAAGGCGTGAGAAGCCGCGTTTGACCAGCGAGGCGGCAGCGGCCTTACATTGCGTTCTAAGAGAACATCCGCGTCCATTATTGAAACAACTACAGTATACCTACAAATAATTTACGTAGGTCTATACTTGAATTCAACGGCCATTGTTATGCTATATTTATTTAAACTGTACATTCCACTTTGTGACGAGACTAACATTGGTCGATCGGCATAGACGGACCATACTGGTTAGAGCTCTAACGGGAGGCCGGAACTTGTGTCTCTTATTTTAAACTAAACACATATGCCTATCGTCTGTCTATACATGTGTACAAATACGATACTGAAACGTCACTAAGCGTACGATTTCAACAATGCCAATAAGCTGCAGTATATTAGATTTATAGTTTTTTAAACCGGGCAACTCCGGATATGTCTGTTAATAATGATAATATATTACAAATAATACTGTTACCGTTACTGGCCTGCGTAACTGTAAGCAATTTCTAAAAACATAAAAATTAAGAGTATACTCAGTTCTTGTTCGTTTTGTTTGTACAGTTACTGCATGCATGTAAACGTGCCATTGCCACTCGAAAGTTCTTTACTTTGGCAACATCATGTTCATTATGGAATAGGTTCGTAATTAATAAACACCTCGTTAACATGTTAAAAATATGGTAATAACAAGTCATATAGTAAACATATATGTTGTTGAAAGCTGGCTCAAATTTCCGCTATTTAAGTGATTAACCAAAAAACCTTGGATAACGTCACAGAGAAGTGCTCAAGGAACCATGGACATGTTAATAGTAAAGCAACTGAATACAACATGAATACAGCTCAATGTTTTATATAAATACCGATTACTTCTATTACGTAGGACTTATTCTTGCATTGCATCGGTTGCATTTATACAAATAATAGTAAGGAAGTCCAATTGTTAGTTTTATACCTTTCAAATTTAACAACACTGCACATACGCACATTTATACATATGTATTGAATACAAGCAAATGCACGTTTGGCGCCCGAAGGCTGACGCTTCGAGAGGCAACGCCACGCTTCACCGGCGGAGCGAAAAGAATAACCCGTAATGGACTCGTGCGAGATGCTCGCAACTCGGCTCTATAGGATACACTCGTGTTCACTGTTATATAACCACTTGAAATATTTTATTTAACCTACTTTTCTTATTAATACATTTACGTTGTCTCTCAATTGCTGTATTACATCGTTCAACGTACATATAAATAAAAATCCCGGGCTGCCCATCTACCTATTAATGTAAACTTATTCTCGAAGCAATTGGAAATGGCAACCGAAATGTCATGTTAACAGGATACTCCAACGTGTAGTCAGTGATAAGAAACTTCCAATAGAAGAGCAGTAGGTACCTACTATCCTCTAAAACTAACTTTCAATATAAGAAAACACATTTGTAACAAACATCCCGGGCTGTTCCCTTTCTGTTAGATGGTCAGTATATGCATTGGACACGTCATTGCTCTATACATTGTTGATTCTTTTCAAAACAGAACAAGAGGAATTTGTCAAACCTTAAATGTAATCAAATATTACCAGATGGATTTCTTTATATAATCTCCCAAGTACAGAAAGGATTACGTCAAAGGGATTAAGATGCGCTGCACTCCGGGATAGTCTCAAGTAAGCTGCAGTAAAATGCTGGAAGAACGTGCTTTATACACGTGCTGTATACTTGTACATTCTTTAACATATACAAAATAGTATTTCATTTGTGCGTAGGTATGATTTATTTGTATATCAAAATTAAACAATTATTTAATGCGGTTAAAATTACTGTAAGCCGTCGATAATTTAAGTCGCAGTATTAAATTTCTGGTATAGAATGATTTGTTTTACGTTTGTGAGTAAAATTTTAGCTGTAATTTTATATTCTACTATTGGGCGTGGGTTGCTTTCGCAACTCCGGGGAACCCTGAAACACTCCAATATGCTGCTCTAGTACCTACGGAGTTAAGGGCTAGTAGTCAACCCATCTACAGAATGTTTTTAATTTGCCTTTTGAGGTCTCCGATGACGCTTAACAAAAATTACCTGATGATAAGAATAGGACCATCTGCTCAACGTCCCTGCCGTAGCAAGCAAATACGCATGAAAGTTGAGATAGTGTTAAGATGATCACTGTTATGGTTCCAGTATTTAGATTCGGTTATCTAGTGAATTGACCACTTCAAAATGTTTATGGTAATAGGTTTCAGTAGCTCTCGTATTATCTTTTTGTAGAACTATTTCCTGCGTATAAGTGACATTATGATCTTAGTTTACAAAACAGAAAACATACTTACTGAGTCAACTGACATATCTCGACCGGGAGGTCAGTAATGCCATTATTACTGATGTCGAGATGTGTCAACGCATGCAACGTGCAAGTTTGAGGCGGCAATTGGCGGAGGGTATTTCCCCGCAGTCTCAGCACTCGAATGGCAAAGCCGCTGGAAGCGTGCTGTGACAGAGCTACAGCCAGTGCCGACCGTCCGCCACCGCTGAGGTCCAACACGTTTGGAGGCTGCGTACTTTGAGTGCCCTGTAACCAGAGAAAATAACAATTTTGTTAACAAAATTGTATTTATACATAGAATGTTGCTAAAGTATAATTTAAAATATCAATATTATTGTGAATTGCGTAAACTGTTTTTATTACTTAGATTTTATTATCTGTGTAAATTTTATAAACCCTAGATTATTTAACATTTTTAACTCATATTACAACAATGTGTTTTACAAGGACCCACTTATCAACAAGTATAATTTGGAAGTTGTACCTACTCAAATGGTCTTATATTTGTAAAGTAGAAAACTCTACTTTTTGAAACATAGATTTTGATATATTAATAGCAGTGGGAAAAGTTTTGCGTTACAATAATCCCCAGTTTCGATATTATGTATATAAACCGAATATACAATAAATTATATATATATATAGCTAGGAAGCTACACATATAGTTTAAGCATAAGAATATACATATATAATATAAGTAGTTATCTCTTTCATCAATGTAATAAAACTTTATTCATAAAATAAACAAGATTACAACTATTGATCATTGAAAGCCGGGGAGGTGAAGAACTACTTCAAAACTCTAGCCTTATAATAAATTTAACAGTTATTTATTGTAATTTGTTCTAATGCTTATTTTCTTAAATATTTAGCACACGTGTGCAACAATGATCCGAGCTGTCTGTCTGCAATCTCTAATGAAAAATATGTTTAGTATTAAATTTATTTCGAGGTTTTATGTAATTTGGTATAAACGAAGCTTACCGATAATTCACATCTCTCCTTCATGGTGGAAGGCTCGAGGCTATCCAAAAATATATCCTCATTGTTTTGTATAAACACGTCTAAGCTATCAACCTCCTGGTCCATTGTGCTATTTCCTACCGTCACAATCATCATAACATTTACAGATCGTTCATAAATAAACAAAGAATAACGTAAAAAAATATATTTTCTCGATTTCGTTCTAGATGGCTTGACTGTTGTTTATATGAATAAAGCCTTAAGTAAATCTCGCTTCGAAGCGTAACCGCAATGGGGCCATCGAACTCTTAGGACTATTGTTATTCCCAAAGACTACGAAATAACTCTGCGCCTTGATTATTCCGATCACGAGCATGTTTGCTTGATAAATGACTTTTAGATGGCCTTGGTTCTGTTCTTGCGTGTTAGCTGTGTTTTATTTTATATAAGGTATCTCGTAGTTTTTACGAAGCTCACTGCCCAGCAGATACGTTTTATATTGGTTTAGCATTCACAAATCACAGATGTCATTGTCACTCACTACAGAACACTCGTCACAGACTGAGCCGCGGAACGAACCACCGCAGCGGAGTTAATGTTTACTGATTTACTGCGACCGTTTTAGGTGAATTTACTTGAGCGGCTGAAGCGTCGGATCATTCAATAGGGTTGGCCTCCAGAAAGAAAATTTTAAGAACACTTTCTAGCTACTTTCAAAATGATTTTTAATGACCGAAAACAATAACGATAAAGCAATGCAGTTTTGTCATCCAAAACACAAACTAATATATGTCTAATCAAAATTAAAGAAAATTCATGTAATCACTCTTAAGGAACAGGTTTCAGGGTCAAATTTTATATTTAAAAGGCTTTGGTAATGTTATTTTTTTCTGATATGGAAATTATGTTTCATATCATTTTGTTAGAAATAATCGAACCAATTACGTTATATTAGCAAACTTGATAACCCTATCCTTATCCGCTAGCAAGCTCACATTCTGGACATCTCGACCGTGACACTTCATTCAGGGCGCTGCACACAGTACTAATTAACACACTTTCAATCATGGAAAAACATTAGCTGCCAACATTTACAACACTTTCATGATTATTGCGTTGCCTTTAGACGATAACACGGTAACTGCACTTTCAATTTATTTAATAATTTTTATTTATTAATTATTTGAGATTTTCACAATTCATAAAACGATGCAAAAATAACTACTGTGTGACCAATGAAATCTAATTAATTAAATCCTGTAGCAAGTAGTATAAGTAAGGGAGAACCCACGTACAGAATATTTCGTTCATTCGTTGAATTAAACTGTACGTACGTTTTAATACTAATAATTTAAGCAAATAAAATTGATCATGCAAAGCATGCGCGTAGACCTGTAATGTGCGGTCGAAACCATTACACTATAATTTTTTATATTTCTGACCAAAAATAAGCCTTTATTTGAAATCAGTAGGTACCTATAGACTATATGCTTATAATTAATACGAAAATGCAAAAGAGGTTGTCTGTTCTACAATATAAGCCCATAATGGCGTAGGTACGTACATATTTTGTAAATTATAATGAAACTAAATGCATGGTAATAAGGGCATTTTATTGCAACATGCAACAAGCTAAATGTTCGATCTAGAACAGCCAGCCCTACAACTACAAAGTATAAAAATTCACATTGGAATGTCAAAAATTTGATTGACTGCTAAGATTTCTAACAATTTGCGGCTGTTGTGCTGTCGGTTCGTTAGTTTGCGAAGTGTACCGGAATCGGATACCGAACCGACCACTTGCTGCTCGTTCACTGGTAACGCGAGTCAATGGAGCTATATTAAATTACACAAGATTGCATCAATTGGTTCAGTTCTGTTAAGTATCGATGATAAAAAAAACTACGTAGCAAGTTGATCATCGAAATATAACACAGAACAATAAGAAGTTATTAGAAATAAGTATTTGTAAATGTTTCTAAATGTAAGTGTAGCTGCTTAGCGGTACAATATCATGGTGGTACAATGTCAAACATACATGAATAGCTACATAATACTGGCGCGACTTACAAGACCGAAACTATACTTATTTGATAAATATGTTTCATACTTTATATAATGTGTGTGTGTGTTTGTGTGTGTATGTGGTAATGTATCAGACATATGTTATAAATTTACCATTAAGTCAAGAATAAAAAATAACATACCGCTCTCAACCAGCTATACCAAATATTTCTTTCCCATACGGTGTTGAATCCAACAAAAAGATGATTTACTCCTCCGTCAAGTGAACTATTCCCGTGGCAACGGGGTTTAATACATAAAACCAACTTTTGAGATTTAGGCGGACATATTTCAATAGTTCCTCCACTCAACTCAAGAACTTCCCATGACAAACCTGCAAAAGGTAGAGTGGGATAACACCAAAGAAGACGTGTGTAAGAAAGTTTTTCCTTTAAGATTACTTACCATAACTATAGAGTCGTGATCCAACAATATGTGCAAGTCTGGGTTTCCATTGAGGGAAAACGTGACCTTTAAGTACGTATAGCGTGCCGCCCTGCTGCACACCACCAGACTGCGGAGCAGGTCCTGCACACCAACGCAGTGAATATCTTGCCTCCGGGTCCACAGCCAAACGTTGACGTCGAGCTTCTGATCTCCACCCAATTTTCTGCATTATCTGCTCTTGGAGTCGTAGTGGATATTCGTTCAGTTCTAAACGACGAGAATTTTCTTCACCTATCTGAACCCAGAGCGTGAGTTCATCGCCATAACCAAGTTTCTTGTTTACATCATCAACTGTAGTATCCGAGGAAATTTTCACTAATCTACTTGTCGAGTCGATTGCGTAAGGTTCGGGGCCCTCAAAGACGCGGATCCATCCGTAGTAGACATTAGGTTTAAAGCCGCGAGTAGAGGCGAGCCGGCGGAGAGACTTGCGGCGGAGGTGAGGCGATGAGCCGTGCAGGCCATCGTCACAGACCATGGCGGCGCAGATGGACGCGAGGTGCGGATGCCGACGGCGCAATGCCCGCGCACCGGACTCCGTATTCGCCGTTGCATTACAATTGGGTCGGAGTTGTAGTGGGGGTGGGAAACATGTCGTTCGGTCACTCGGGAATACGGAATACTAATTCGATTTCTGTACGCAACAGGTGACATTATTTTGCATATTTAAAATTCTATCGCCGTTCTTAAAATACCCATTAATTATTTTGTTTACCAATTATTATTAGAGTAGTATTAAAGTTACATGTAAAATTAAGTTCATACAAAAGACAAATCTAAGTGGGTTTACAAAACCAAAATAGGACAAAGGAGCGAACGAACGTTATACTTGGTTCCGCACCGACAACCACCCCACCTGCTGACTCACCTGCTTGAAAGGGACCTACGTTCATATGAATGGGTTACGTAAACACTTTTACATCCATACGCAGTTACGACAGACGAATAACTCAGTAAACGTTAAATTTTAAATTTAAATAAACCAAACCACCATAAGTTTTGGTAGGAGAATGCAATCTGTAATAATATACCTATTCGGATGGGCTTAGTAGTTATTTATCTTAATCTGTTCAGAACCATGCTTGGAGAGTTGGATGCATGATCAATAATAATCGTCAATAACAGTCGCTAAACTTGATTAGAGTCCTTCGGGACATTTTAAAAAATCCCGGAGACCGATTAGCTGAATCGATTACGATATAATATATGCAATTAAATTCCGATTCAACTCACTAATGAAAAGTACTGGGTTTGCAAACGTAAAAAAAACTACGATACTCGTAAATGTTGATTAAAGGTATTCTCCTTGTATTTTTAATATAGAAAGGAAATTCGGGAAAATAAAATTTAATTTATTTAATAAAGAAATATTTTTACAATCTCTAACATATCTTATTCTACATAGATATAAACTACATGAATTTTACCAAGGATAGTTCCTATGTATCCGCGTATTACCGCAGACGCACGTAGCGTTACAAGTGCCTTGAGGGCATATATCCGTCAATTTGATCAAAGAATCACAATTGGAGTAGACGTCTCGTCTAGGACAAACGTTTCTACAAAGAGCATCCGAGAGGCAGTCGTCTGGGCAGTCGGCACACTTTGGACCAGACTTGTACGGATATTGTGTTATCGTGTCATAGTTGCCGCTGAAATACACAGTATTCATTATAACGTAAACTTAAGTCTTTTTCATATAATAAAAAGCTCATGTGCGATTTATTGTCAAATGTATGCAATAATGCGAACATTATGATGAACGCGCTTAAATCATAAAAATGTATTTATATTGCTATCTGATGAAACATACGATTGTGGAATCAGATACACTTTATAAAGATGTTAATTAAATACAAATGCATTACAGAGCTGCAGGTATTCATAATTTTAATTAGGACTGCAATTAAATAGCGGCTAATTTAAAAATCGGACAGGTTTGATTATTTTCTCTCTATCAGGACAATTTTTGTGGAATTTGCAGCTGTTGCCTACAGCTAATTCTTTCATTTAAGAAACTTGACGATACAAAAACTGTTTTTTACAGAAAAATCTTTCTGAACTCTAAGAAATGCAAATGTAAAATTTTTCTAATGTATTTTCAGCTCTTAGCACGTTCGAATAAATATTTTTTTCAGATGTATATTTATTTTAGTAATAAATGATTTCGTACCCAGGACAATAATGACACACGTAATTATAAAAGTGACCCCAAGGGCCTCCGGGGCAGTGTGCCACTCCACAGCCAACCTTGTGACTCGTTGCCCACACCATTTGAGTGTAATGTCCCACAGCTTTCAAGTTGCGTAATGGTGCTCCGTATGTGAAGTTCTGGTATTCAAGAAACCATGTTTTTAGTGCGAAAAACCTGAAATTAATTGGACATACTAAACTGGAATGGAATCATTGCAGACGATGACAGCAATTTTTATTTTTAATTTTAAAACAGTGCTGACAGCTTTTTCCCCTGTATTTTTCTCTCAAATTACTCCTACCTAAAGGCTAAAGCCTAAAGGACAAAAAACATAAATGATAATTGACTATTAAGTAGATGCAGTGGAAAGAGTTAAAATAAAAACGTCTCAATCCAGAAGTATGGGGTTTAAATTCCCCCCCGTGCATCTCCTGTACCAAGCTACGTGCATTTTTTAAAATAAATACATATAACTGGCTATAATAGTGAAGAAAACATCAAGAGAAACTCCACCATCTCACCGTGGAGTTCTCCAGAATGTTCTTTAAGATG
The DNA here is from genome assembly GCA_018246895.1 of Aspitha aspitha aspitha. Lineage (NCBI taxonomy): Eukaryota > Metazoa > Arthropoda > Insecta > Lepidoptera > Hesperiidae > Aspitha > Aspitha aspitha. The sequence continues at coordinate 25,292 of DWGJ01000308.1, forward strand.
AGTGAAGTCTACCAACTAGCCAGCGTGATAAACTGTGGTCATTAATCTCCGTGGGATAAAACGAAAAGTTTATAAAATCAAGTTTCAAAATAAAATTGTACGGACCTAAGTAAATACTTCTTTATATTGACAGTATAACTAATTCTAATAAGCATTCCAAGACAAAAAAAACCAAAAGCTTTTGTTGCATTGTAGGTACAAAATGAGATAATTGGGTAATTAAATTAATCCGTTTATCATTGACCCGTCCAGATACACATCCAATGCCAATCTCACGGTAATCCTACATCAGTTATTTTTTATACATCTTTGTGATTATTAACGATAGTCAGAGTAATATTTTTTTGCAAAGTTACTCAATTTGTTTAAGAAATAAATGTTGACAAGAAATTATTATGAAGGCCTTTTATTGGGCGTGAATAAAAAAACTATATAATAATATAAATATACTTTAAAAAAAATGAAATATATGTTTGTACTAATTCCATATAAAACAATTTTGCTCATAGGCGTCACGGGAATACTTATGATCACTAGATATAATTATTTAACAGTAATCCACGAGACGAAGTAGGCATGCTTCGTCTGCACAAAGGGCAAGATGTATTTTTAATAGGTCGGAGTATGAAAACTGTAATTAAGATATTCACGAAGCTGTTATTGTGTGTATAGTAAAGGTTGATCGTGATGTACCTAAAGGTAGTTACAACAGTTTGATACGGAAAGATGCGAATACACAAAAAACAAATAGGATCTCATTAAAAAGTAGTTTATATAAATTACTACCCATTCACGAGCACGATCGCCGAGGCCTTGGGTAAAGGTATCAGGTAGTTTTTCATATACATATTCATATACACATTCTATTTCGTACACATATAATTAAATTTAATAGTTAAGTATTATGATGAATCTGATTTAACTAATAATGCTGCAAAATTAAGAATATGAACATACGTTATATGTATCAATTATGAAATATTTGGATTTGAAGATGTGTTTTTGCGGACAAGCATCATAAATACCAAGGTGTCTTTTGTGAAGCAACAAAGAGGTTTTGCCCGCACGATCCAAGAAGAGGCACCGTGTTCTCTTGGGGATCGTTGTGCCGGAGGAACACACAGCGTTCCGCGTAGTTCTGCGCCTGCCGCGCAGCGAGAGGATGCCACGACTGGAACACAGTTCACGCTATTATATTATCTATGAAGCTGCTGTGAAAACTACGTACGTATTTAGTGTAGGTCGAGTTTATGCTTTCAGTCAAGAATTGGTCTGCCCTTATACTAGCACCTAATTCTGACGTGTGGCAAGTTCGAAGCGTAAAGAGTTTGAAAGCTATACAAAGATACAGCCCTACCACATGTCAGTGCTTTCGTATGCATCACAGGGTTTCGATATAATGCAGACTTAGAAGTGAATCACGGAGATTTGTATCTACTATTCAAGTTTTGCAGTGCGTTCACAGGGTTCCATTGGGAAGATCTTTCAAATACTACGACATTTCACAGTTAACGCAGTATTTCTAATAGGTTAATACAATGTCGTAGAATAAAAGGTAGCTACATAATGTGAATGAATGAATATTAACTTACCATTAATAACATATTCGATGCTGTAGGGCGAACTTTCGTGCGGAAGAAATTGTGATACAAAACTATTTTACGTCTAACAACCGACCGGCGAGGGCTTAAAGCATCTTCTGGTATCTTATTTGCGGGATAGAGCTCTGAAAATAAATGTATTATAATAAATAAACATGTGTCTTTTTGTTACTGCAGAGGTTGATAAAAGGTAACACGTAAGTGTCATCAAATAATGACTGCGTCCCAAAAACAGTAACGTGGTTTTTAGAAATGGACTTAACTAAAGACGTTTCGCAAATATGGAAGTAACAAGTGTAGTACTAGTATGTATGTACATACATATACATTATACGAAAAATGGATTTTGTGATAAAAGTAGTAAAATGAACTGAATCATATTCAAACTAAAATGGTTATATACCTACTCGTATTTCGATTGACGTGTCACTTGTGCTCAGTTAGTGGTGATATCTTTCTATTCCTGAGCAGATAGTTAAACAGATACTTTACATCTTTTCAACTATGATATGCATTCCTAATTATGTATATATGTATGTATTTAATGACATGTCGATACTTACGCCTATCAGTCCAAGATTTCACACACTGCAGAAGTATCATACCATTCAAAATTATAAGAATTTGTACCAAGAGCACGCGTAAAGAAAACATTCTGTAAATATAAAAAGTCTTTACTCATTATTTGATATACAGACATACATATATACATATTTAACTGTAGAATTATAAATATAACGATCAGATCAAATAGTAGGTACGTACCTACAAAATATTATCAAATAATAATTATAAACCGGGCTTAAATATTATAGACGTACCTCCATATGATGTTGCTTTTAGCTTTAACTATCTACCTATTAACTTCACACTTTTAAAGTCACGCAAGTCTTGTCTCATTGCATTGGACCTCATATATAGCGAGTGGTGTCGCGATACAATTAATACGGAAAAAAGCAGATATACATACATATGTACATATCAGGGTTTTCGTACATCAATGATTAATTTAACAACTTCCCGTTAGGTTTGAAATGTAAGAAAAACTCGATGCATCTCAAAAGCATGACTGAACATTTATATTGTAAATATGTACAAATTCTTTATTACAGAAATTCTCAGTAGGTAAATGCCTACTAAAATTAGCTAATACGTATTTGTTAAAATCAGTGTCTCAGTAACACTGTTAGTATTGTAATGTGTAGGTACATTAGCTGCACTTGATTGTACTATAAGTATAAAACTTTACCTATCTGCATAATTCTAACTACCTGTGATAATAATCTACTTTTAAATTGAATTATCACAATTTTAAACCCTTTCTGGACTACCTCCATTTTTGTTGAGAAGGTAGGTATTCTACTTATTTGTTTTTCAAATAATAAGAAAATTAAAATAAATTAGCTTCTGCAAGTGGACAAAAATTACTATCATAATCGAAAAATACGTTACTATCTCTTATATATATATATACATATGTATTTAAAAATCCCGTGTCACGATGTTCGTTTGCGATAATCTCCGAAACAACTGAACCGATTTCAATAAAATTTTGTACGTATTTATTATTTGGTCCAACTTAAAAGATAGGATAGATTTTATAAAATAAATGTATAATAAATGTACAATAAGTGTTTTATAAAATACTGATGACAATAAATGCCTATATGGCGCCACCGCGAATTACGCGCTCTATTATTTGAAAGCCCTTAATATTACAAACAATCTTGACTCGCAACTGCTAATATGTTTATCTCCCCAATCTTAAATTTGTCTAAGCTGTAAAAACCAAAAGATTAAACAACAATAGCGATTATTTAGTAGGTATAAATGTTTCTAATAGCATACAAGTGTAGGTACTTCTGTTCCCTTTACAATGTTATTGCTTATTCTTGCATTAAACTTATAACGAAAGTAGTGTTTTAATATTATAAACATATATGGCACTTACATGCAAAATAAAATGCTGAGATTAACAGTTTCAAATTATGACAGTTTTATTAGGTGACACTAAATACACAAGTTTGAAATTTGAAACTTATTACTGATTTTTTTGGATACACTACAGTTATGAACAATAAATAGGACACTAAAAATTAAGCTCCCCGTGTGATAAAACATCTCACGCTCACGAGCGTATTGAAATAAATGAGCATACGTCTGACCACGCACTGCCTAGCTGCTGTGGTCATGTAAAATTTATATCAAGTAGACGTCTACCGACGTCTACTTGATATAAATTCCACGTTCCAAACTTTTGTTACACTTTATGTAAATTAAAATACTCTTCCGCCAATTGATAAGGAATTCCGATTTCTATAAATTTACGATTGTTTATTTTATTTGTAGTTAGCCGAGATTTTGCATTTGAATCAAATTATACATTTAGACCATGGTTCATGCCTTTGATATACCTAGATGGCTTAACATTAGGTAGTACGATGGTACCCGTACATAATACATAATATGTATTATTTTTTTAACTTTTTCATTAAGTATAGAACATTTTTGTTTTCATTCTACGTTTAACTGTAAAACAGTAATATAGGTGCACGTAATTGTTTACCGTTACAAACGCGTATAATGGTTGCAATGACGAAAACTTGATTTAATTAAAAGGCACATTGGTAACCTATATTATGATGATGTGCTCTACATAGTGCCGCCTTGGCGCCGGCTTGGACAGTGATTACTTTCAATAACTGGGACGTACAGTTATTAGGCACAACACCTACCAAGCAATGAATTAGTAAGTTTCAATTTTCAAATATCAATTCTCATCAAATAAATGAACAATAATACGTAACAGTGCTACGAATAAATTGCCTATGATACCAAATACCAAGTGCATGGCATCCACTATCAACATAATTTGTACCTCGATATTGTGAGACATCTAATATGTATAATACCTACCTGCAGTAACTGCCCAATAAATGTTAAGAAGGTATATACTTAAGTAGGTACTCTTAATTGTACTCACCAATAAAGTTTAAAAGCAGGTGGCGGTTAAATAAAAAAACGAAAATATATCTGAATTTACGACACAGAAATACATATTGGTTCAGAGTAAAATCAGTAGATGGGTATTTACGAACGATTTATTAGGATGAAGTTAAAAATTAACGAAGTCAAACTCGCGAGACAATTTTAGAGTTAAGACTAAAGTCTCTTCGCTCGAATCCCAGTTGGCTTTAGACGTGTCAGGGTTGATTTCGTGAGGTAGTGGTAGTTTCAAATAATATTGAGACGAGTTCACAGTAATACTCTGGGAGTCCACTGAAAGATCAATATTCTCCTTCTTATCGCCAAGCATTTTTATTCTTACAACCAAATTTTCACAGCTAGCGGAAGATGTAGTTTTTGGTCCAATCTAGAAAAATATTGGTACGACTGATATTGGTACGACCACCAACTTAATTTTAGATAAATCCTTACATGTGTAACTAAATGACTCTATAAATTTTTAAAGGTATTGAAAGTTTAATTGTATTTTGTTTAAAAATCCTTCGATTAATTATATCTTTATAATAATACCAGCGTGATAAAAATGTTATAATAATGTCATTAGCGTGCAGGCATACCTAAGTACGTTAATTATTGCTATATTTTAACCTTTTCCTTTTAACTGTCAGATTACACTGATGAAGGTATATTAAGTAACCTACCTAATTATACCTAAAGATATACCGTAGACCCATCAACATCCCATTACTAGACAGGGGATCGTCTTCATTCTCATTAATTAGGCCCGCAGGCTGCTCCAATGAGTATAAAATACATACATACGTTTGTCTGGCTACAACTCTTAAGTTATGATGACTTCCATAGGCAGCGTGTTGTGTAGGCAACTTACTTGGAGAAAAACGTCTTCCGCTGTTACAGATTGTTGGTAATTCATGGTGTAAGGTGGAGTTTTCCGATCAAGGACCCCAGCACCAATTTGCCCTAATTTTTCCGCCTCCTCTGCCTCGCGTTCTTCATATTCCTCGATGGTCTTTGGAGAGTCTTTAGAGTGCAACCCCAATGTCGGTGCTCTATTTTTACTAGACGTAATTTCGTATCCTGGTGAAAGTAAAAGTAAGTCCAGCGCCATTAGAAAACAGGGAAAAAACAGGCGTTTGCATAGATACCTAACTTGTATGTATGTATGTAAATGAATAAAATTCATGTAATTAAAAATACCTCTTATTAGAATCCTGATTAGATATATACTTTGATAATGTAGTTACCGTGGTACCTACCTACAACTATTGTCGACTAAGTCGGTTAACTTACAATGAACACTTACAACTAGTTTGAGAATATAAGGAACATTAAAATCTACAGGTAATAAAAATTCGTATGTATTTCTATATTAATCAGTTAAATCTTACCAGTAGAAGGAAGATCATCTCCTTGTAAAACATCAGGCTCTGGTTCTCTTAGTAGCTCTACGAGCTTGTCCATAGTACCGACTGGAAACTCAACCATGTCGTTGACAATTAAAATAAGCTTATTTGCAATAAAAGTAGGTTTCTGCAGCAATATTTATAACAATGTTTCTATGTAATATTATATTTAGAGCACAATGCTCAATTTGCAATAAACAGGCAAATCGTTTGTTGCTAAGTAACAAGTTGACGCAATATGTTCAATATCTTTGTGCTTATATAACTAGACTTTGAAAATAAGACAAGACAAAATTAATCCAAAATCATGTTAATTTAATTAAACTAAAGTACTTATGTATTAGTCCCGATTTTTTTTTGTATACATGCTATTTCCAGAATGGTTGTTGTTTCTTGTTCCAATAGGCAATTGATAATAATTAAGTACAATTGAATGAATTAAACAAATAAAATTTTTAAACAGTATTTATCAGCATCAGTTATCATGGAAATTCATGTTATATATTACTCTATGTTCATGTGCAAATGTCTGAATTTGTGGATGCCAATGCAGAGTATTATTGTTATAATAAATATACATACATATTGGTTTACAAAGTGTATTCATAAAATTCATCGTAATACCAATGTTTATAATTAACTCTTACTACATTTTCAGTACTAAAGTATTAAACTATTTAATTAAACTTCATTTTATTCAGTGACTATTTTCCTGTGTAAGTAACATATAAGTATACATCTGTCTGTGTGTAATTTTATTGCTCGTTTTTATTTCATGTTATTTGTATAATATATATTCTCAAAATTGCAAATGAAGTTTTATTTTAAATCAATATGAAGGTTGGTATAAGAAATTACTACTTTAACACTGATGTTCGACATTAGTGTATCAGGAACATAAGGTAAATTAGTAGTTAGTATATTGTAGTAAATAAAACATCAGTTTTTCAAGCATACTTTTTATATTCATTTCAAAAACAGTGTTCTATGTGACACAGAAGAATAATTATATTTAGAGTATTCAAGGGAAACCATCGTCATCCTCCTCTGCCATTTCCTTGGCAAGTTCAAGATCTTGCTGTTCTCGTTCACGACGTTCTTCAGCACTCTCGAGCTCCTTCCCATATGATTTGGGTGGATATCTCATCGCTTTCACACTTTGATTGTGAAGCTCGAGGCAGAAGGATATACGCTGGTGAAATGCCAACTGAGGTTCCCTGGTGCAGTATAAATCAGAACTTTCCTTATTACTCATGTATCCTTTCTCTGGATCAATTGTTGCTTCAATGACTCCATCTCTAATAGCTTTCGCTACAATAAACTCAGCATCCTCAGATGAATCTAAACCTAACTTTCTTGCAATATCTTTAGGCGATATACGAGAATAGGATAACCCTATAGAACGGATTGCTGTTTTAATCACATTCTGTCTCAGACGTAGAATTAATGTGAAAGTGTGGTCACTGCGAAACTGAGGTCCAAAGTTTTCTAATACTTCCCCAAATCTCTGTAAATTACCAAGTCTTACTGCCTGAGTAAGCTGGAAATATGGGGCCAAAGCCTTTCGCAGCTGAGCCTGTCTGAATACAGCACGCTCAGGTATGTCACCCAACAGAAGTTCAACAACTATGGCCAATTTTTGTACTGTCTGGCGAAAACCAACTGCGGCCGTCTGAGGAGCTTTCCTGAGAGCTTGTACTAAGTGTTTGTGGGCATCACTGTATTCAAGCCTGGCAGCCTTTATTCTACCAAGATAGTACAAAAATCTTGCCCACTCATTGTTACTTGCATTTTCAGGGAAAACAGACTTACTGACCAATTTGTCAGCTTGATCATATAAGGAATAATGTAAATAGTTCCGCAGAAGACAGTTGATTAAGACAGCTTGTCCCTCGTAGTCATTGCGGAGGGTAGATGTGCGTAAACGGGCATGTAATAGTCCTCTTATGAGGTCTAATTTATTGGTAAGTTCAAATACTCTGGAGTGGTAAAAATAGCACTTAGAAGCAATCAAATCCAACGTCCGGCGGTTCTGAGCAGTTATTTTATTCATAAGTTGTTGAGAACATTCAGTAGCTTCTTCCAATTTATTCGTATCTAGTAAACGCAGTAGTACCAAAAGGTGTATATAAACATCGACTTCCGGAACCGGAGTCTTCGGAGCACTACGCGAGCGGGGTGGTTCAATTTCCACTGCGCCAGGTAGAGGGCTTTCTACCAGAGAAAGGATTGTTTCTTTGTCCGCATTCGTGGGATAAAGTTGGTTAATAATAGCTCGAAGAACGTTACCGTTTAGTTTCCTTCGTGTATTAGGAAGTGATCGTAAAACTCGCATTGCAAATCTGGGTTCCTTTGAAGAAACAGCTTTGTCGATTTGCCTGACATGCTCCCTTAAATCTTGAACAGTTATCACATCGGCGTCCTTTTTTACTTCAGTTGTTTCTACATCACTAGCTGCTGCTGGGCTATCCACGCTTTTCATTTCGACATCTTGCGTTGCCTGAGCCATTTTACAGTACTTCTGTAGCACAAACGTTTCAATTTCTATTTAATCACTTGAAAAAACTCATATCATGAATACAAGAGTTAACCACAGCTAAGTGTCAGTAATGTCAAAAATATGCCGAGTAACCAGTCCGTCCGGTCAGGGTTTGGATGTCAACCCGAAAATAAAGTATATGTATATAATGTCTATTAAATGATTTATATAAATTAAAAGAAATACTTGTTATAAAACAATAAATAAACACTTTATTTTAAAAATAATTGTGAAGCACAGTAATTTGTCAAATAGATCAAAGATAATTTTTTATATTCCAGGCTAGAGGAATTTGATATTTAACTTACTTGCAACATTATACATTGTTTCAGCTTAAATTATCTGTGACGGTGGGG
>DWGJ01000309.1:0-34171 GCA_018246895.1 Aspitha aspitha aspitha
AAATTGGACCAAACATCTACAAAACTTCATTGAAATCGGTTCAGTGGTTTCTGAGATTCGCACAGACGAACATCGTGACATGAGATTTTTATATACATAAGGATACAGAAACCTGTAAGATACGTATATATGTAGTTACATTTTAATCCAAATACAAATAATTATATAGTTCTTATTATGATGTTATGCTTATTGTTATTCACACCAAAGTGCCAAATGATATATTTAAGGCATTAACATTAATTGTACGATTCGTTTTATGAAACATTAAATTTGTACATAATAGAATAGAAAGAGACAGGGAGAAAGAAAAAAGCGCATGAAAGGAGCATTAACTTCTTTTCTTTGCTCGACAATTCTACCAATCGACTCCTACCGCAAGCCGAATAAAGGACTTCTTCCCAAAAATGTTCACTATTCGCAGAGGACGTCGTTCCCGAAGAAGAAAAGACAGAAGCGCCAAAAGACGAACCAGAAGTGCCAACCGAAGCAGTCGAAGAGGAGGCTGTGGCTGCTGAAGGCGAGGGTGAGGAAGAAGTCACCGACGACAGTAAGTATGTCTAATTAATTAATAACTCTTACGATTTACGGTGAATAACGAAACAGCTCTGTTACGTCACATGTCACCCCTCCCGCACCGCTCCACTATCCCACGGGCCTACTCAGTTATACGCTACTGGTTTAACAAGCGTTATTTTATAACAGTACATCAAATATAAATCATATTATTATTAAATGAAAAAGAATTATCCATTCGATACTGCAGTAGACGTTGTGGTTGATACTATGTCAATCATAATGGAAACCCTACTGCATACTGGCGCATAGCCAATTCCGGTCGCCTATTAACAATTCCACGTCTGACGTGCAATGTGTTGCAAACCTGATTTATTATAAAGTAATAGAGTCATTTTAGGTAATAATATTTCTTGTTATAGAGATCCTTCTTAATTTCGGAGTCATGATGTCAATTGCAATGTTTCATATAGCACGTAGAGTTCATTTGGATTGTTGTAGAATAACTTTAACTTAATTTTATATTAGATTTTTGATTACATTATGCTTTCAGGAAAGTAACGCTTGATACAATTAACTATATATGTATATAAATAAATATATATGTAAATGTTTATTTTATTTTTTAAAATATTATAGAGCAAGAACAGCACGTAGAGGAAGTAATAGAAATCAAGCCGCGCGTAAAAAAATTGGCGAATCAATTCAATTTCTGCGAGAGAGCTGCCCTTACGTACAACTTCCCTCGGAGGGTATGAACGAAGATTTTCTCTTTATTATTAACACAGAAACTGAGAGACAACCCGGTAAGTAAGCGGTAGAATATGTGCACGGTTCGCCTGAAGAAGAAGCACTGCTACACCCGTATCAACAGTGAAGCAGTTGTTATATCAAGAACCTTTAATAGAGCGGGTACATACTGACTACATTTATATTAGCATATTCTAGCTGGACTATATTACTAAGCCCTGCAAATCTGTCACTAATGAATGCTATAACAATCAATTCTAATTAACTTACCTATCCCTAATTGAATTCACAGTTCCTAACATTGCCACTCGTAGAGTCCTATTAGAGGTTAGTTGCAGATGTCCATGGACGACAGCGACAACTTGTGCCTAATGACAAAAGTAGAAGTTCACAACAGTGTCCCACACGCTATTGTTGCTGTCTCACTGCACAAAGACAGTTGCACCTACATATTACACGGGCGACAGCGAAGACGCCGTAACTCTATTCATCAGTAGAACCACAACTGTCATATTCTACTAATTCTGTGGTAAAAAAAAATTTAATGCTAGTAATTATTCGGTTACTCCGTTCCCCAGTCCGTAGACACTCAAACGATACCGCCACCTCGTGCTAACTTCGGGTCCACAGCTCTGCAGTGCATCATATTCGACTTCTATCAAGAAGATTACGCTAGAAAAATGCGCGAAAAAGAAGAGGAGAAACCGAAACGGGTATTTAATCAATTATAAATAACAAATTAAAAATATAATTAATTATAAATTTCATCAAACAACCGACTAACGAAATAACCACTAATTCGTACATCCTCCAACCCCCTTAGAATAGCATTATAGAGTATGCTCTCGGCCTCCCTCAATTTAAATACTTAAATATTAATAGTAGAAATTAAAATAATTTCTACTATTAATTTAGACTTAAATTACTCAGTGCTAAAGTGATTTACAGATACGTAAAAAGGCTGCGAAACACGTAAAATCTGCCCAACAAATACACGACGAGCAACTGGCGCAACGTATTCGCGAGGCCTGGGCTATTTTGGAGCGACTCGTCAATCAAAATATTTACGACGACATCGGTAAATGTTGTTAAAATTAGTAACATAGAATAGTAGATGAGGGATTGGGTAATTTAAACAATTGCTTTTAAATAACACGGTCACACGGCATTTTAAATTTCGAACATTCATGAATTTACATATTTTTTAAATTAAATAACACTCACATTTTCGGCATTTTCATGTCGAATATCAAAATAGATAATGTTCCCCAAAATAGGTGAAACTTGAAACTTTCTTTGATATTAGAATTTTACTCTAAGAAAAAAATCGTCCCATATTTTACATTTGAATGAATATTGTTTAAATTTAAAAAATATTTAGTTCACTACGCAAACTGAAAACTCATTTTTATGCGACTGATGTTGTAATAAATGCTTCTTAAATGTATTTCTTGACCAGCTCAAGACTACCGTTACTGGGACGACCCATCGGACGAGTTTCGTGAAGGCATGGGATCGCTGCTGCCCCTGTGGAAGTTCCAATTCGAGCCGATGCGCAGCCACGCCGTTTGTGATTTGCAGTGGAATCCTCACTACCAGGATCTTTTCACTGTCGCTTACGGATCTCGTTAGTGCCTTCAACTGAAACTTTGTTTATTTATTTACTATCATGAAACTTTTCTAGGCTGTCATTGTAGGTCATGAAGACTTTTTAAAACCATTTAAAAAGAAAAAAAATGAGTACCATTCTTAACTTAGAACGTTAACTTGCTGTATATTAATATCTTTTTGTATTTCAGTTGATTTCACGCAGCAACAAAAACAAGGATGTCTCTGTCTCTATAGCATTAAGAATCCGGCGTATCCTGAATACGCGGTCATCACAGAGTCTCCGATCATTTGTGTAGATGTTTACAAGGAAATCCCTTATTTAGCGTGTGTCGGTACGAAAGTGTTTCATTAGAATATTATGTCAAAAATATTCTTGACTTCGTTTGATTCAAAACTAGCAACATGAAATAAGTATCTTTCAGAAACCTAAAACTTGAAAGTTTGGTTTCATCCAGATTGTTGATGTTCTAAAACTTTTTAGAATCAAGTCGTTATGTTGAACGAACATACTTTTTTATCAAGGATTTTAATAACTATAATTCGAAATACCAACAATATGTACAATAACATCTATTAGGTACTAACACTACTGCTGGCTGAATAAAAAACAATGTAATATAATAGTATTTTATCTTCAAATAGGCCTTTACGACGGTAATGTGTGCGTTTATAACGCTCAACTCACCTTGGAGTCTTCTTACCAGTACAAATCCGATTCGGTCAGGGACAAACATCAAAGTATTGTTTGGGAGGTAAGACATACGCGGCTTGGTATTATATATTTTTATTGGTTGTGTACAAATTTTAAATTGTAGATATCTTTGAATGTTCTACTATTAGCTATATAATCCGAGTTTGGCTGTATCCTATTGTTATACCTATGTAAACAAATCATGTTTCGCTTAGGATCATCTTTTTAACAATAATTATTAAATTACAGCCGGTGCATTGATACTCTTTTTTTGTTTTCAAAGATTTCAATTCTTTCGTTTATAGTCCAATGCGATCGACAAAAATAACGGTATATCGTTTAATCTAACGAAGTGTCTTTTCAGTCTTTCGTGTTAAACTAACTTAGGCATGCCGCTAAGCGAGCAATACTTATATACATACATGGATATTGTAATAAAACGCTTAGGTTCGCTGGGGAGCTCGCCTCATAGACGGAGAGGCTTCGTTCTTCTCGATTTCCGGCGACGGGCGAGTAGTACAGTGGGCGGTGATGCCGGGGGAGCTCCAAGCTACCACCATCATCACCTTGCAGTCTAGCGTGCCTCCCATCCCCGGACCAGATGGCACCTTGCTCGTTATTAACAGTTTGTATTGTAGATTTTATTTAATCACTTCATTATACTTTACCAAAATTATAATGACATATAAAACTTCAGGCATTTTTTATTACTTTTTACTTCCGTGTTACCTCAACCCAGCGTACCTTTAAAAAAATTAAACTAGCTTCCATTTATTACATAGCATCAACTATGGAAACCTTATGTAGATACGTAGATACCCACTTCTCATTTATTACCTACACTAAGTCTGGAATACATTATATGGTCGTACCAAAATAAGCCTGAGATTTATGCTCGTATACCTATACATATACTCAATTATATATGACTGTAACATAATGATTTAATGATTAAAACAAGGCGTGTATTTTTAGAAACACAGTATTTAAAAGTAAAAAAATATTAGCCGATTCAATAAAACCCAGGTTGCGGCAGCTGCATCTGCTTCCACCCGGAGAAGTCGGATATATTCATGGTGGGCACGGAGGACGGCATGATCCACACGTGCTCGCTCCGGTACAACCGCAACTACGTGCGCTCCGTGCAGGGACACCACATGCCGGTCTACAGAATCAACTACAACAATTACAACAACAGCATCTACGCCTCCTGTTCGGGCGACTGGCGAGTGAAAATTTGGGAAGACGGACGCGAGTGAGTTTTATCGAATGATAAATTATTGTAACGTTGCAGCGTGATTGTTATCATTATTGTTATATGTAGGTACCTATATACATACATACATATCGTCACGCCAGGTCCCTTGCGGGGTAGGCAGAAAGCAGTGAGTGCCAAATATCCCTGTCTATATATACCTATATACCATTATATTATTATATTATTATTATATTATTATATTAAGTACCTATATAACATTTGTAAAAAGTCGGGTTAGATTGAGTTTAGAGAAATCTAATTACCTAAGTACCAAAATAGGTAGTCCAAATAATAAAAAATATTACAGACAAACAAACAAACCAGATACGCGCGAAAACATAACCCGCTCCTTACACTCGGGTAAAAAGCAATGTATTCAATTAATTTTGGACTGCTTAAAGAGGATACTGAGCTTGTTTTTAGTTAAGAAAGAATGATGGTAAAATAGTTCGAGTAATACGACTTTATGTTTGCTAATACATTATTGTTTATAGCGAACCACTATTCATGTTCGACCTCGGATCTCCCGTTGGAGACGTCAAATGGGCTCCTTACTCCAGCACCGTTTTTGCCGCTTGTACGGCCGATGGCAAGGTACTAAATAAAAATAGTTTATTTATTATTTTGAAAGTTTTTATTTATATGAGTATCCATCTATAGTCTAAGAGCGATCCTCCTGTCATTATCTCAGGAAAAGACAATAGATATGTTTCCTCTATGTAAAATATTGCATGAATTTAATGCAAATTCAAAAGATACTAATGTTTTTGTTGATATTCTTGTTCAGGTATACGTGTTCGACTTGAACGTCAACAAGTATCGACCTATTTGCTCACAAGCGGTCGTTTCGAAGAAGACCAAGAAACTGACAAGACTCGACTTCAACAAAAGATTACCGGTTATTCTGTGCGGCGACACTAAGTAAGACTACAGTAACACTTACCTAATTATTAAATAGACAAATTAAACAGGCATCTCACGCTTCAAAGCAGATGATAGACTGTAGTTATAGTGGTATAGTAGTGGGAGCTATAATATGTATATGTATAAATGCATAAGTCCGCAGAAAAGGTCCGTCGCGATACGACGGAAACCAATCGTATCGTTTTACATGCAAATGGAAAGTGACTGGTTGTAGTTATCATTTCAATAGTATACTCGTAAATATTCAAAACGAAAATGGCGACTGTGAGCACGATGCGTGCGCAAACAGTAATGTCAAAATAATAGGTGAGGCTACCCGGCACTCGGCAAACGCGGCGGTACGTCTCGCAACACGGGCAAGTGCTTCTAAGAGACTTAGCTGTACATGAGTATCTGTTTTTTTATTTGTTCAGATGTGTTAAGATAGTTCGGTACCCGCGTGTTCATTTCGACCCGAATTAATATTGCAGTTATGTATAGGACTGGAATCCAAATAAACTTATACATTTTTTATGTATTAATAGAATTTTCTTTCTTATTCCAATACACAGAAATAGAAATTAAATAATTGTGATTTAGTATTAGATAACACGTTTTATGAAGAGCACTAATTTACAATAGCGGACATTTTAACCAATCGCTAGTAGGTAACAATATCAACTACGAGAAACTTTATAGGCACTCGTACTAGGTGGGTTGTAAATAGTGGTTTCTGTTATATGTTCGCTATAAATGGAATATTTATTTGAGTCGTCAATTAACTTATAGTCATTTTTCACTATATTCATTTCTTGTATGTAAGTATATTTTATCATTGCTTACATCGCCTCCATAGCTCAGGGGTTAGAGCACTGGTCTTGTAAACCAGGGGTCGAGAGTTCAAATCTCTCTGGGGGCAAGAAATCTTAGTCTCGGACTTTTTTAAAAATGATAATAAATAATGTACATAATACCTTTTAATATTTTGTACAGAGGCTCGTGTCACGTATTGAAATTATCACCAAACTTACGAGTCATGTGCAAACCGCCAAAAAAAGCTCAAGGAATTGATCAACGGACTTTACAGGTGAAATTTTTTGTCTTCCTTGTTTTGAATAAATTCCTAAATTTGGGCCTGTTGTTACAAAGCCATAAAACATGTTTTGTAACTTTGTTAACTCTGTCTCATTTAAAGTAACTAATATTTATTGTAACGCATTATTATCTCCTGTATTTTCTCGACATTTCTTATTGTACAGATTATGAAACTGGACAAGCTGCTGAGCTTGGTGCGCGACCCGCCGTACACGACCGGCGTGGTCGACGAGAAATTTGAAGACGATTGAATACATTTGTATTTTTAAAATAAGATATATTTATTTATCTGTAGTTCCATGGTGAAGTGTGGGAATAACTGTTTTTATGATATTATATTATGTTTATGTTGAATAATCTGTTGATTAGGATTTATTATGCTGTCAAATAAAACAACTCTGTATTGTGACTGTTATATTTCTTCTAGTCCGATAAAAATTTAAATAAAGAACATTTACTTATATCCACAATTTTGTATCAAGGCGATGTATCTTACAAAGCGTTAATACTTGAAATAGATTTTACATTAACATAATCATACGGGTTACAACATTTAACATTAAGGTACGGCTAGTGGAATATTATAAAAATTAAAAGAATTATAAGGCGTCCAGAAAAAACGGGAAAAATGGTTTTAAATAAACATTAACCCTTACATTTGTTGACAAGGGTTTGTTGTTTTGTTGACAATATGCTAACATTTGTCATAGAATATTCTAGATAAATTGACTATATTTTTTTGTTTTTAAATTATCATTACGTTAAAAAAAACGAAATTAACTAAGTGCAGTGAAAAGTCTAGTATTGTGTCCTATTCAAAGGACTCCTAGGTACTCTGATGTTGCAAGGAAAAACGTAATACATTATTTAAGGCAATCCCTGGCGAATGTGATATATAAATATCATGAGTAGAAATAATTTGTTCATATATTTTAGATCAATTCCTAAATACTTTACTTTTTATAATTCTCTTTATACACTTAAATAAATCAGCATTTAAATCTCTGTTTGTGATATAATAAATGAACAAAACTTAGAACTTTATCCTAATCGGATTTGCAATTCGCTATCGCTCTGGGTAGCGAAAAATACCAAGCGGTATTTAGCCTCGTTACAAGACTATTATTATATTAAGTTCACTGTCCACAGGGATACTCGCCATCGGTACTATGCTCGCTAAAATTGGGATTTGGGCTTCAAAAGCGGACTCTTCAAAAACAAATAGTGTAATTCCCTTCGTATGTTACAAGTTTGACGGACCGAGGTGCCGAGGGCGACCGAGCCTGTCCCATCTCGACCAAATAGGTCAGACATTGGCTGACGGGAGAGTCAAGAGCCTACGAAACCGGCGTTTATGCGTGAAAAAAGTGATGAATGTAGACGAAGCACGGCAGATTTGTAAGGACAGATATTTGGCTCTCGCCTCTGCGCCCTGCCTACCCCGTTAGATCTGGCGTGATGGTATAATAATAATAATATTACAAGGCACCGAAGAATGCCGTTAACATTGCTACTTAGTTAAGACGTTATTACGTTTGGATGTACAATGGTTACTGCTATCTGTGCTGATTTTTATCACTTCTATATAAATGCGGCTATTTTTGTTATTGCGAAGTTCCCCAGCCAATTTACTGTTAATAACAATAATCATAGCAGTGGTTGCTTGAATAGTTTAAATAAACATGATGTTATATACGAAGATATTGTGAACGCTAAAATATATAATATAATTTAACGCGTTACGACATTTTAAAGACTACAACACGTAGTTTTTATAAAACTAGCAAATCCCACAAATATGCCGTAAATATTACAATAAACTCTATATACAAAACAATGCCATTTTAAATGGTCTTCCAATAAATATATTAATAATAAAGACTAGACATGAGATCGTGTATTGACATTACACTTAGGACTCTTTATAATTAATTATTATCTTAGATCAATTGTACTCACAAAAATCATAACCCACCAATTCTTAATAAAATAAATGCAATTATTTATGTATACATTGCAACTTTTTATATCCATACACATTTTGTATTAAATCAGTCATAAATCAATCAATCAATAACCAAATCAATCAATAACCATAGACAAAAACAAAAAGTTTCATATAACACTGATGTGACTAAAGAATATATCTGCTAATATTGATGCCTGTTTGTTATTTATGAGTTTTGTAGTAAGTAAATTTGTATTCTTATTCGAATTTCTGGCACTTTAAAGGGCTAGAATCAATAGACATTATACATACAATAAATTATCAATATGCAAGTCTTTCAGACCAGTTTTTGGTTCACTGAGATTCACCAAAAATCGAATTGCTATCAAATCACTGACAACATTCATAGGTTACCCCTGAAATCGTAAAACTGCTATATTATACGTTTAACGATTTTGTAACATCATATCATAATCGTAACATCATAAAATTAAATTTTTTGCAGATGTCGCTAGTACTTCTGAAACAAGCTAGTGACATTTTTGGAAATAGAATACTCGAAAGTAGGTCAATGCAGTGACTGTCTAGGTACTAGATCTTGCGACTAGAATGTGTGCTTAACAAGTGTCATAGGGAGATAGAGAAATCGGGATTCCTACAGGCTATGCTACACGGTTTTAAACGGCGGTTTGAAACAGATTTGAAAGTTTAGAGAATTGTTTTATGACAAACTAGCCGAGCCCGCAGCTTCGCTCGCGTAGAAATCATTATTTTACCGTTTTTGCAACATTTATCATTGCTGCTCCACACCTATTAGTCATAGCGTGACGTTATATAACCTATAGCTTCCTCAATAAATGGACTATTCAACACGACAATTATTTTTCAATTCGGACCAGTGGTTCCTGAGATTAACGCGTTCAAATAAACGAAATTATCAGCTTTATAATATTAAGTATAGAAGTATAGATTTCATGTGACATTCAAACGTCCTTAGCTTCGAAACTCTGTTTCAAACCGCCGTTTAATACCGTGTAACCGCCGTTTAAGGATATAGAAGTTTCGGTCCAATCTTATTGCACCTCTCCAAGGCGCCGGCGCCGAGCTTGAGGTCGAGGAAGGCGCGCGCGTCGTTCGGCGCGGGGGCCTGGTGCCCGGCGAACTGAATCTGAAATTGAACTTGAATTTGAATTTGAATTAAATTGAATCTGAAATCTGAACTAAATCACAATCATAATAATAACTGGGATAAGTCCACACACGGCTATCTGATGCCAAATTGGGCACATTAAATGACTTTGTTATGGTAATTGAACATCATCATACAAATGTTTGTCTCGGGTGGAAGGATAGAACGCACAACCTCTGGTTTAGCAGTCACGGTCACTACCACTAGATCAAGAGGACCGTCTAAAGTTACCATATAGTGTGTAGTTAACCCACCTAAAAACAAGATATATTAAAGTAATGTCAATCTTAATAAAACTAGAGGTTAGAAAAGCCACCTTTATATCAACTAAATTTACTACAATTAAGACTAAGAATGAAAATTTTATACATGTGCATGATCAATGACTGCATGTCAGATATTAATATGTACATACCTGAGCAAGAGGGTGTAGATGCCTCTCTGGGAATTCCCTTTGGTGCGCCATGACCCAGTCGGCGGGCCACATGGTGCCATTTTTTGCTGTAAACGGCAACACTAGTACGTAAACTCTATTCGTTGCCGAGTACGCCACTCTGTAGTAATGGCCTTTAGTCGCTCGCTCCCACACGAAGCCGTCCGTATCGGCGCCCCCGCGCTGCAGCCAGGACACGCGGCTCAGGTCGGACGCGTGGATGCCGATCTCTGCATATTCCGCCCATGGCAGTAGGTCTCCTCTAGAAATTAGACATCCCAAAATTATTCACCAGCGAATAATTACACCAAAATTAAACAATCATCAACTACTGGCGCGTAGAAATGTGACTCAATGTTGAAAAAAGACTTATTTTTTTATTTGAAGAGCCCAGCAAACGAGCAGGCAGCAGTCGCAGGTGCAACCGACTCCTAACAGGACTGATCCTATCAGAAGTCGGTCTCAGATGTGTTGCCACTCTTGACGACTAAGATGGTTGCCTCTCCTATACATGTGGACTTGCACACAACTTGGACTTAATAAAAACATACCCTATCTTACATCTAGTCCTGCTATATATGTAAGTTATCTTGTGGAAATCCACCATAGCCGTTTGGTAAACAATAAACGACAGCAACAAAATGTTAGTCATAACATCACTCACTGTGACACGGCACCGAGTAAAGACGTGGTCTCCAGCCAGCACCTAGCCCCAGCTTGCAGCAGAGCTCGCAGCACATGCGTTACAGTCCGACGGATGTTGCGTCGGCAGCACGGCGGTAGATTGCGACCGACTAACACATAAGACGGCGTTCCTTGTACCGAAGGAAAACAACGCTGAAATTACAATTAAAATCAATACCAAAGTTTATTTGAACTGAAGACAACAGCAAATGTTCTTCAGATATTACTATGTTTGTTCAGTGTGCAGTAAACCAACATATAATTGAAAGCAGAAACTTTTATAGCCAAGTCTATGAGGGAACCTGATTAAATAAGAAAGGCATTTATAATTCCCTTAGCATGAATGCACATGGAAAGTAGATGCGAAACAATTTGCCCACAACCACTAATACTTGTTCTGGACTGAACACCTGGGAAGGGAGGTGTAAAATCTATATCTATATTATAAAGCTGAACAGTTTGTTTGGTTGAACACTGTAATCTCAGGAACTACTGGATTGAATAGAATTATTTTTCTGTTGTACAGTCAATTTATTAAGGAAGGCTATAGGCTATAGAACATCAAGCTATGACTGATAGGAGTGGAGCAGCAATGGCAAATGTTACAAAATCGGGTAAACAATGATTCACATGCGGATGAAGCAGCAGGCACAGCTAGTGTTCTATATAAAGGCTCACCTGGGATTCTCGTTTACATCCATACCATTGCATCTTACCATCTTCTCGTATAACTGCCTTCACCCCAATTTGCTTGTACAAGGCCATTCTGTAGTCTCTCATATGTCGTGAGGCTCTTTGCTTGGATGCCGGTGTCTTAAGGACACTTCGTCCAGCTCCAATTTTGCTATCTGATATATGTATCTGCAAAATGGTGAGTTGGTTCTACAAATACTTTTATGTTAAGTGACACTATAGCCTCCAATGAAACTAGATAAAAATTGTTAAAACACAAAAATCTTCCTTCATGGTGAGAAGGTTTAAGGCCAAAGCTTACCAAGTTAACAAAGATCAGATTAGCCACATTAAGTAAGTAAGATATACAAATTTTTAAATGACTACAACTACTACTGACTCTGGTAACCATAGGAATAATTATCTATATTTGTCTTTGGTACAGAATAATACCAAAGGAGTAAAATAAGCATCTTAATAGCATTTTTAGGTAAATTTTAAGCAGGGCTATTGATTATTCCTTATGCTAATTATTCCTCGTTTTTACTAATGGTCCACAGCAAACGCATGCTAAGGATATTTTTTCTGTGTATAAAGTCAGATAACTCTTATTTTGTTAGTTACAAATAGCTGCACAAATATATATATGTACCTTAACATTTTTCACAGCAGTTTGTAGATATAGCGCCTCAGGAAAAGGGAAAACAAGTGGTTTTGGTAGGCTTTTCAGCAATGATGTTTTGATAACCAATGCATGCTGTCCACTCACTGCATCACATAGTTTACCCTCTGCAACTTTGGTGTATTGCAGAGTCCACTCTGCATAATTCCAAGTTACTTGCTGACAGACAAGATGTGAGTTGCCCACCGCTACAGCGATCGGGTGGTTTTTGAGCTCTTTAGAACTCGTGTGTTGCAGCGCACGACGAGTAATGCGGATCGAATCGGGCGCGAATAGCACATATTCTGTAACTATATGTGACAGAGGATTTAAGTCTTGAGGCGCCGCGTCCAGCTTAAACTCAAGGGACACGACACGCACGTTACGCAGCGTTTCATTAGAAACGGAGAACTGGAATGGCGGATACTGAATTCGGTGACAAAAAATTACAACCGGAATGTTGGGAAACGCCGTGACTAACGCTTGAACGCTATCAGCTATATCGTTCTCGAATTCCTCAAACTGACGAAAAACAACAGTTATCAGCTTAGTCAAATGTCGCGCTGGACGCGAATTATGCGATTGAGGATATGATGCAGGATCTGTGGCGCGAAGTTTATATTGGGGCAAGAGATACAAACAATACATTATGATCGCTGTTATAATTATAAATGAAAATAATTTAAATGCGAAACGACCGCGAAATATATGGAGTATCATCTTGATAATTTATTCTCTTGAACTTTTCATTCAAAACACATTACAATGCATTAATAACTTGTCAGCCATAAAATCTTAGTATATTTTATTTCATTTACCACATCGTTTATTCCGTAACTTTATTGCTAATCAGAAGCATTTATTTATTATTCAAACCAACCTATATCTTATCTATTTTCACGGTCGCCGTTTGACATTTTAGTTTGTCCCGGGGAAATATTTGACCCAGATTGTCAATTTTCTATTGTCTTCATTTTTTTTAATGTTAGTCCTCTGTGGCATGGATTCTATCTACTTTGCCTCACATTTATACTAAACATTTATTCAAAGAGTTACAAAAGATCAACCTAAATGACAAACGTAACAAAACTTAGAATATTACGAAGAATTCTCTCGAGTACAGCATTCTTCGTGACGCTTATTTTCAACGTTGAAACTAATGATATGTAATGTTAAAGTTCTATAAACTCTTGCACATAACTCCCAAGTTCCTTACCCGGATTCGATAAACAAAACAATTCTCTAGACTATTATCAGTTTTCTTCTGTACTCCGTTATTAAAATCAATTAAATTTCTTTTCACATTAAATATCAAATAAAGTTATGAAGTAATAATAAACAGACACTATTCTGAACACATGTATTTATGATTATATTTTCCATCAACTCGATCCATTACATTCCACTCCATTCCATCAACAAAGGTTATATGGCTAGTCAAAATCTCTTGTTGATTAATAAAATAATTGTTTAGCCAAAAAAAGTAATCTATTTCAAGGAAAAATTATAGTTAAAAACAAAAATCTACAATCTGTGATAAAGTCACAATGTCACTGTTATCATTTGCTAATGCATGTCATACTACTCATATTAATGTATTGGAAATTTGGCAGTAACATTACTCATTGTTCCTATAAGTTTTACTAAAATTTTTCAGTATTTCAGAAATACATCTAAAAATCATGGAGGATAATAAAGATTTTGAAATGCTGGAACCGTCTCTAAGAAATGTTATAGAGCAGAAATCTTTAAGATGGATATTTGTCGGAGGGAAAGGTGGCGTTGGAAAAACTACGTGCAGGTAAGCGTTCCACTCTACGTATGTAAAAAGTGATGTTATAAACGTATATCTTAAAATTGTTGTATAAATTAACCTTATATCAATATTTTTAAAATCTAGTTGTAGTCTGGCTGTTCAACTGTCTAAAGTACGAGACTCTGTCCTGATAATTTCAACAGATCCAGCTCACAACATATCCGACGCATTTGGCCAAAAGTTTTCGAAGGTAATATTTTCCTGTTTCTGCACTATATAGAAATAAGAAAAGGCCAACAGTCTATTAATACTTTGTAATTGTACTTCTAGGTGCCAACAAAAGTGAAGGGATTTGAGAATTTATTTGCGATGGAAATTGATCCAAATGTTGGACTCACAGAGCTGCCTGAAGAGTATTTCGAAGGAGAAACAGAGGCTATGCGCCTGGGTAAAGGGGTTATGCAAGAAATTGTTGGAGCGTTCCCTGGGATAGATGAAGCCATGAGTTATGCAGAGGTAGTATTTTAATGTACATTAATAAGTTTTCGACTATCATACTTACTTATATAATATTAAAAATATGTAAATTCAAGTCCACCCGACAGTACTGATATTTAAAATTCATTTTAGATTGTAGTACCATTTATTATCAAACATCCAGTATTATTATAATTATCAAACATAATTATAATAATGCGAATTTTATTATTGCAGCCTTTTTTGAATGTACAATAATGTATATACATAATTTGTTCAAATTGTAAAGCAGTCAATACTTTTTTTGTTATCCTACCATACAACAGTATGTGGTCAGTCACATATGGACCTGTGCATAACCCTGGTTTTGTACCGACTCAATCTTTTCAATGTTAATTAGGCCAATAAATGTAGTACATTATATTACATCAACATCATCTAATTAGATGTAATTGAAATATATTTTGTTGCAGGTAATGAAATTAGTGAAAGGTATGAACTTCAGTGCAGTTGTTTTTGACACTGCACCTACAGGACACACACTCCGGCTACTTTCCTTTCCGCAAGTTGTTGAGAAGGGGCTCGGAAAACTGATGCGCTTAAAATCAAAGGTAAACACTATAGCTAAAATTTTTTATCAAATTGTCTATCATAGGTATTTTCATAATGATCTATGTATATGAAATTTTATAACACTTAGTAGGTAAATCAATGTGCTGTATTAACCAGTAGTAAAAGTTTACAAAACTTGACCCCATCATCAAAAAACCTAACAAGTCTTTTATCTACTCCGACACTGGATGTTATACAGCCGGCTACAAATGAGATATAAAAAATATTTTGTTTGCAGAGTTTATATTCAATATTGTTCTATTGTAATACTATTATTTACTTCTACAGGTGGCACCATTCATCAATCAAGTAGCGGGACTATTTGGACTTGCAGAGTTTAACTCTGATATATTTAGCAATAAAATGGACGAAATGTTGTCTGTTATCAGACAGGTTAATATACAATTTAAGGATCCCAACCAAACCACATTTGTGTGTGTATGTATTGCAGAGTTTCTGTCTCTCTATGAGACGGAACGTCTTGTTCAAGAGCTCACCCGTTGTGGGATTGACACACACAACATAATTGTTAATCAACTACTCATGCGTACATCTGCACCATGTGACCTCTGCGCCGCCAGACACAAAGTTCAAGAGAAATACCTGGAACAAATTGCAGACCTATATGAAGACTTCCATGTAACTAAACTTCCTCTATTAGACAAGGAAGTGCGAGGCGCGGCGGCTGTTAACTCATTTTCAGAATATTTGTTGAATCCTTACCAGCCACCGGTCTCAGATCCGTAGAAGTGGCTAGGCTGTTTTGTTTCATCGTTACTTGAAATTTATAAATGGTTAAATGAATATTACAAATATATTCCATGTTAAAGATACTTCTTTATCAGAATCACAGTTTTAATTGTATTATACAAAGAGTAGGGTGCTGATCCACACATTTATTAGCTTTAATGCAATAGAGTATATTTTTGGACACTAATAAAATGTTTATTAGAATTATACTATATCAATATGCTTTTCATGCTAGAAAAAAAAGTTCAATTGTATAATATTCAAGATTATAAAATTTATTAATCACATAAATTATTTTATTTATTAGTACCTACATATACATCTAATGTAGCAAAAAAACAATATATTTTGTATAAAATTACATACACACACTGTGAGCATCTTCTTGGCATGAGGTTGTTTTATGTAAAGTACCCAACAAAGGCCACTCGCAATAACCACAGCTGGGAAATGAAAGCTGGGAGTATTCTATCACATATTTTGCATATGGTCTATGGTCATTCATGACTAGTTATCGCTTTCAGGGTTATTGCGAATAACCCAGGTGCAAATACTTTAAATCTTATATTAATGTTCTAACCATATCTGGTATCCATGAAAATTAAATTTTTTCAATATTAGTTTTCAACATATATTGTCCATGCTATTTTATTGATATGCTCTATTAGACATTTAAAGCAATATTAATTTATACATAAAACACATACTTTAACATCACTCAAATTAAATTGATTTCAACCAACTAAAAAGCACTTACATTCTTAAGTATCATACAATATAATAATTATAGTATTACATAATCTTAATTTTTATGCTATTTACACATAGGTACAATAAATATATTATGGAAGGGAGCCTAAACTTTATTTTACAACCACTTTATATGGCAGTGTTCGAACCTTAATCATTATTAAAAAATGTCTTTTCAAATGGTTTATGTACATTTGGTCGTAATTTTGATTCTAATTGGGCAATCTAGTTTCAAGGTAACACATGACAGAGTACTCATTTGGTAGATTTACAAGCTGCCAATGCCCATGATTACCCACTATCTTCACAAGTTCACTAGTCAAATGACCAGATTCTGGAAGACTGTTCCAACACTTGATTTAAATGTTACGTCCTGCAAACAGAAGTTTGTCTAAAACAGCTTGAAAAACCTTAGTATTCTCGCCCCATATGGCTATACTCAGTAGTATATTTCTCTATTTTAGTTCACTAATTGCTATAATGGGAATTTTCTATTGAGTGTAATAATTACATTCCATAGAAATGGAAAAGGAAGGGACTTATTGAGATAGCAGATAGAAGCAGCAGCGCTTCTGTGATGTATCTCTTTTTTGTGAAACATTTTGAACCATTAAATGATTTTTGTTCATTTAATTCATTATGTCTGAAAAAATTACATAACAGTTGATACAAGTGTTTAAAACTTGAGTGCTCAGCTAATGGAGTAGGGTTTCCAGCTTTTAAGTTAGTTAGTCGGCAGGAAACATTTTTATACAAATGTATTATCAAACCAAATGACATAGTCACTTCTGTTTATGAATATTTCTATTAATCAGTTAGGTATTTATTCATTAAGTGTTTTAGTTTCAACCAAAATTACATTAAGTACTTCAACATTTTATACTTTCAACTTTCAAGCATGTCCTTTAGAATATGTGACATGGCTTCATATATCTAAAATAACATTTGTGATCGTATTGTGAGGTTTAAAATACCTAATCTACAAAATAAAATATTCGAAAATCATCAACGCAACTCTAAAATAAAAAAGTTAATCTGTATATAGGTAATAAATTAATCCATTTAATAGCTATGTAAAATCAAATAACGCAACAAACATCAATAAATACAACAGCGGATTATAACAAAAAATAGTATTCACGCTAATCTAATAAGTATAAAATTACAAAACGTCAATAGGGTCCACCACTGCTACTGAAATTCGCTTTACATTTAGTAAAATATACATTTAATTTTCAATGCTTTGTTCGTTTAATAGTCGAGAATATACCACAAAATATGTATAGTGTATAAAAAACGCGGCAGCCAAAGTTTATTCACATTTTGCAAAACTTTCTAGAAAACTGATTGGATCGCAAGTTGGGTACTTGCATATTCGTTAAATATAAAATAAATTGTATTGCATCTAAACTACCGTTATAACGTCACAACTTAGGTATCTCCCCTCTACTGTTAAGCATTTCGTGATGGAGTGTGATTCCCCCACTTAACATGTGACGAATTCAACCCAAATAATTCCATAGCTTAAGATTAGGTACGGCATCAACAAGCTTGTACCTTAACCGAGCCGCCCCTATCCTTATAATATAATATTTATATATCATGTATCATAATAAATGACATTGAAACAGTCTTATCCTAATATCAACGTAGCCAGAACGTTGTCGGTAAAAGCGAAGCCACATGACGCGTTGGCGGTGCGTTGCGATGCTTGTCCGGTAACGCTGTGTCGTTTTACAAATACATAATCCTCAGTGACATGCCACCAAATGCGTCACGACAAAAGAACCAGAGGCGAAGTGGTGATGTAATAACACTACATCCAACATCAAGAAGCTGCATTGCGTCCTGACGTCACAGCGCGCCGGCACGCATCGTGTGACTCCGCCGAAAGTCGTAACAAGCACTGAATGTTCTACGACGTCTTTTTGAACCGCTTGTGTCAACTCGTCCGCTGGAGCGACGGCACGTGCCACGCGGCGAGCGCGGCGCCCAGCACCATGCCCACGAGCGCCGCCGCGCACGCGCCCGCTTCAAATATCAACTTTGGCGTGAACACGCCCCATATCATGAGGTGCCTGCAGTGGATCGTCGCCGACAACGCGCAAGCGAACACCTGGACAAAATGAATTTCACAACATAACGCCTGGCGCGTCGATACAGTGGTCTGCTTGACCTTGACCTTAACCTTGCTCGACTTTGACTGCTGATGTGAATAATTATATGTAGGTAGGTATGTCTGATGACCACAAATATTTGTTGTGTCTGGATGTAAAATGTTGTATATTACATAACATGTAGTTGAAAATGTATGTATGGAGTTTATCGGTCATCTGGCTACGATAGTTTGAAATGAAGTGTCATGGCTACATGTAGTTTTACAGTTAAGTAATTGTTATCAAAACTGTGTGTTTCGGTTTGAAGGGTATAGTTATGGTGATTGTCTCAATTCTCAGGAGAAATAACATGTCTGTGAGTTGTGGGCCAGTTGTGAATGGTGGCCAATTATTTGGTATTCTCATAAACATGTTGAGTACCAAATTTACAGACATAAAAATATTGTCATGTTATAGTTACAAAGATCCACTTTCTAAACCGTTATCTCATATCAAGTATGATGTTTAAACTTTTATTACCCTAATGGCAAAGCAGAGTCCAAACTTGAGGCAGAGAGTAAATATGGCTGAGAGCTGTGTGCGCGGGCTCAGCGTGGCGCTGCCGTGGCCCCACAACGCCAGCAGGGGGACCGTGGCCCCAAACAGAAACGGCATACCTAAGAACAGTAATCGCTAAATATTACATTCATCAACTAGAATTATAGGTAAATAAAAGGGATACAGCAAAAAAAAAAACAGTTTTAGATGATGTTGACTTTAACATAGATAGTGTTCCAGTATTTCTAGTAATTTTGAAATCTCAAAATTTACAAACAAGAAATTCAAATTGAAAGTTTTTGATAGTGCAATTGATATAAAATAGAAAACTAGATCTCGACGATGTCGTAAATATTTTCAATATAACTATAGAGAACATGAAGTAATATGAAATTGCCTGTTAGATTTTTAATCATCCCGCAACTAGAATCTGTCTGATTGTTCATAGATTCTTACACGACCATATGAAATACACTAAAACATACAAATACTGTTCAAGATAGAGTAAACGTAAACAAAGAATATTTTTATTCTTATCTACATATTTCCAGTTAAGTTTCTTATCTTATTTTTAAACAAGCTTGTAATAAATTCTTCTTAATAAACAAACAATATCAATGCCATAACTTTTTTGATAACAATTCATGCAAAGAGCTATTTTGTTTCTCTTATCAAGTGATTGTCTGTTTAGAATGTAACTGTAGTCCTCTCTAAGAGTAATATGAGGCAACTACTGAACGCATTTGTTTAGACAACTCACCAAACAGATGTAACAACAGCAGGCAGGCGGATACTAGAGGGCCGAAAGTGAGGTAGTTTGGGTCTCCGGCGTGGAACACCGGGAACCAGCGTATGTGGCCTAGAGTGGCGTGATGCCCGGTCCCGTAGAACAGATACGATGCCAACAGCGCCCACACGCACGCCACGCTGGAACTACACCGCGTAGACAACGCTGAAATGATAACGAAATATTGACGTTTATTGAACAAAACAATGAAAAACATCATAACGCTGGTATTATAATAGTAATAGTAATAGTAGGTACCAAGTCAGCATACACTTTTAATATTTGTTCATGAAGTCGTTGACAGATATCTAAAGTACCCAAATACAATTTTTCTAACTACAGATCCATTGGTATTACCCAAGACATTTTATGTTGTTTATAAAAACCTTCAGTCCAGCGAATATTATCAACTTAAGTAGGCCCAAAGTAGTGGTTCCCAATAATATTATTATTATTAGTATTACATTGAGATGTTCTACCACCCACTAGCAACATGATTGAATTAGCTCGACATTATCAAATGACCACCTATTAAAACAGCCTATTACATTCCTTTGTTAATGACGTGCAAGTAAAGATAATAAAATGGTGTGTAGTTTTAATACTTACAGAATTTCGGAGCTCCTTCAGTCTTCAATTGCGTAACAATATTCAATGCTAAGTATCCCAATAAAAGGGCGAGCGCCGCAGAAGGCGCATAAGAAGCTCCCAGCACAAGCGCATTCGCCAAATATATTATGAGCCCAAACACAATAACGGGCAACGCGGCACCACGACTCTCTTTGCGCCAGAGGAGAACGAACATGACGGCTATAGCGAGCCATGCGCCCCTCGCTAACAGCCTAGATCGACTGGGGGAGCCGAGAGAGCCCCAACCCACTGCCCAGTGAGCACAGGCAAAGATACCGCCCAAAACGATCCCATAACCTCGCCAGCCGATGTATCGCCTGGTCACTGCGATAACTGTGGACGTCGAGCCCAAAGCGAGCACCAACGCCACCCGCGACGTTTGCCCAGTCGGCATATTTCCTCCCGATGTCCAACAATCCCCTTGCTCTTCCCTACAACCGCGGTAGGGTCTCGTCATTGCTAAAACGACCCCACATGCCGCCCAAACCAAAAGTGCTCTCATTGTCCCTATATTCCATACCATTAGGCCTAAAACGGACAGTGCGAGAAAAGCTAGACCCGCTCCTTCTTCTATTATGTAGCTGTTAGAAACTAATACTGCAGCAGATGCAACTAAAGAGGCACGAGCAAATCTCTCATAAAAGTGAGATTTTCCTTCATACCAACAATTTGTAATACCATCCCAATTCATAATGACTAGTAAACAAGTAAGAGCACCTGAAACTAAACCAGTGCTAAATATAATATTATATTCGATATCCTCCAGGGAATTGAAATAGTATGCACAATAACAACAAAATACTGATATACTCATGCCCCGCAGTCCACTAGAGACAAATGTACTACCAAATATTAGAAGAATTCGGTCCATCGGTATCCCTTCACATATCAACCAGTTGAAAAATATTACGAAAAGTAGCAACAGCAGAGCCCTCATCATAGACAGGGAATCAAATTCAACCCAAACTTCTCTGAACACACCTCGGATGTTGTCTATCAATAATCTGCAACAAGTAAAATTTTCTTTATTAAAAAAACATGATTACATTTATAACAGTCTTAAATGTTTTGAATTACAATCCAATTTATAATTTACAGCAAGAAAAATAAATAAGACAATTACCTAACATCTTTGATATAAGCCTGAAGTTCAGAATCAGATTTTATATTAGCTGCTTTTTCCAGATGATCTCTTGTATCATTAATTAATTGAGCCAATTTATCTAAAGACACCTGCTGAGACTCTTCTCCATACCTGATCATATATTGTGTCACCTAAAATAAGAAAGGTTAATGAAAACTATGAAAACAAAAAAGAAATGCTGCCACACAATCTGTTTTATCTCTCAGGTGCTTAATTCATAGCAATAGTGAAATATTTATTTGAGCAACTTGATATCATCCCCTGAAATGGCTTTTTACCTGTTTTAGTTTGTTGCTAAGGTGTAACAATGTCTGGGTCGTTGTCATTGCGGGTAGTACGGGGAACAGGAGATTGCCTAGAGATGGCGCCGGCGGCGGTCGGCCCAGCGCCGCACTCATTGTCGGCGCGAGGTCGGTTTGTTGTACTTCTCTGCCGGGTATAGCATCTGTCTCGTCACCGGCCAATCCCGACCCGCGATAGGCAAACAATGCCGCAGTACGTTCAGCTTTACTCTCCCCGCCATGGTCTCCTATCAATCAAAAGCACCCGTTCAATTATACATTATCCTTAATTTGATGCATTATTAAAGACTTGATCAGCCATGCTTGTGTGGTTCAAAACTAATTAGCTTTATCCCACAAATAAAGCTCTAGAACAGATATTTTACATACACATAATAATGCACTCCGATCAATACAAGTATATGTAATTATTATGGCACTAATGACCACCCTTCAATTATATTTAAAAGAAAACAAGCAAGTCTTAAATTTTTTACACTATGTTTAATATTAAAATAACACTTCACTATATATACATTCTACAGACACTGGCGGTAATTTAGGATGCAAAATCATGCGATAAAGTAATAATTAAGATTCCTAACAAGACAAAGAATAAAATTATATAATAGGCAAATAAAATTCTAACAAAAACCCACAAAATTTCTAGCTGCTATTAAATATGCTTTAGAATCACACATAATATTAAATATATTTCCTGAAAATAACACAACAATATTCATACAAATTCTATTATGGAAACTTGTAGTACCTACCCTCTGAATCTTTCCATTCTTGTGAGTCTAAAACAATATAAATATATGACCTTTACTTTTTTATACTGACTAAAAGAATAATTAAATAATTCTAAGTGGTTTCCTAAATAATGTATAGGTTTAAACTAAAATAAACATAAATATACCTGATTCTGTCATGCCATGGTCACCAACTACATACAGCAAGACATCCTGTGGTAGAACTTCAATAATTTTTTTTAATCGTGCATTTGTTTCTCTAAGTTTACGGGACATCTCCGGATGATTTGGACCATATCTGTGTCCTGCATGGTCAACACCGAGATAGTGTGCTACTAGGAGTTCCCAATCATCCTTCTTTAGTTCATCATATATTTTGGAGTCTACTTCTGCAAAGTATTTTTTCCATTGTTTAAAAATGCTTACATGAATAATATAATCAAATGTTATGTGAATATAATTTTAAAAACATGAATAACAAAAATGACAATAGTTTAGAAAAAAATATTACATAATTTGTACATAATGATTATATAAGAAAATACCTGTATCAACAGTGTCCAAGTCCCAAGTGTGGAATGAGTATAAAGCATGTGAGCGCAGCCATCTTCCGGGCATAAGGCGAGCCCAGGTATCATCTCCTAACAGCACTGCTCTATTTTTACCTTTGATAGCCTGCATTTACAGAACATTAAATTACACATTATAGGACATGATCCATAGATATGATACTGAACATGAAGAAGCCACTTTTTTAAAAGTTAATTTGAATTTTTTGTGATTAATTATTATATGATTTCATTTCATATAGACAAACTGTAATTTATTTATTAATTTAATTTAATTTATTATGATTACATAATTTTTAGTAATCCACTTGTTTCATCTTAGGGCATTTCGAACAGTTTAGGCTTAAGATGGATCATAAAATTTGTTCATATTCCAGTCAGTTATAAATCTAGTAAAGTATATGAATGTGAACAGACTTTTTCTGTATAATCATTATTTGTCGAGTTTTGAGCTTCTAAAGAATAAAGGAATTAAAATTTTTGATTGTTTCTTAATCATAAGACTTCTTGGACATAGACAGGAATTTAGAAAATAACATATTTAGGCTATCAGCAATTTGTTAGCATAACGAAGTCTGCATCACTTGCGATCTAAAGACTGTATGTGAAGCTGTACCAAGATATAAAAAATATCCATTATCTTATCTTCTTTTACTCACCTGGTCGATGACATTGTCTTCAAGCAACTCCATGGCTGCGAAATTGGAACTGGCGTCAACAAATGTTGGCAAGGAGCCTGTCACAAGTGCTTTAATGCGCTGCAATGTTGTTGTGGGCGGATCTGCTATAAACCGAAAGACGCGCGCGCGCTCCGGATAACGATCTAATGTTTCTCTTATAACAGGCAATCGGTTCTGATAATACAACGGTTTCTCTATGTTAGCATCGTACTCTGTAAAATCATACCGCAAAGCATCAACCAACACAAACACAACCCGGTTCCGTTTGCTCGCGCACACCAACGGTGCTCCAGGATTTGATAAAATACGCCTGATTTTCTCATCTTCTGTACAAAACGATGTAGCCATAGAATTTTCCCGCCCATCACAACCAATGGCACTAAGAGGAACACACTCTGAAACATCGCTCAATGTCTTTCGAGATAACAAGAAACCGTGTCCGAATAGAATGATCGCCGATATAACTAAGTATGAAAACCATACTAAATACAAAATAAAATTCCATTTTTCTTTCATAGTTGCTACTTCACGGACGTTTCAGTTATGTATTCATTGATTTTAGTTTAGTAGTAGTAGTGAACGATTCTGCTAAAATATATTGCATATTTCATTACAGGTACGAACTATTTTAAAAACTGTCAGATATATGTCACACAAATGTAATTGGCAATCTCAATGCCATATTTATTATTTGGTCAGATGCCTTTTCAAAATTTTTATAGACTGTCGAACCGTGAATATTATTTTAAATATAAAATTTATTTAAACTGAATACTGAATTGTGATAAATGATTATGTAATGATATATTATGTGCCTTAATTCAAGGATCCTTTATTTAAACACGAATATAAATATTGATATATTTTTTTATTTTGTATAGCTATGTGTTATACTTTTGGAATAAATAAATAATACATTTGTTTCAAAATATTTTTTTACGTTTTCTTTAAAAACTTCATAATAAGAAACAGTCACCATCGTCAAATTATAATAATCCAGACAACTGCCGTCAAAGTGACGTAAATAAAGTGACATAGGAATAATAATTTACATGTTTTGTGATAATCTTGTTCAAATAAAAATAGTGTAATTTATCTTATGATAAAATTGGTACATGCCACATGGAGATATTTAAGTCGTTCAAGTTCCAAGTGAAACCTAAGTGTATAGTGAAATTTCGTAAAAAGTGTTTGGCGAATGTTTTCTAATTTTAAACATTAATTAACCTTACATTTGTGCCTTTCCATGAAAGAATATAAACAGTAACAAAAGGAACTTACAAAAAACTGCTTGTATACAAATTAGAGGAAGGCATGTTTATAACTCTGCAAAGATGTCAGTGGTATCTAAAGGGAATAAAGAAAACTTTCGCCTTCTTGACCTATCGAGCGACGAGGAATCGGAAGACTTACAGTTAGAAATAATTCCGAACAGGAAAAAGAAAATTACAAGGTATGTACTATACGTGTATTTGGATTATATAAATATATAACTGTTGTTGATATAACTTTATCAAAATTAATCGAGTTTTAGTGAATTTATTGTATTATAGATAGATGGATTCATGATAGATTGACGTATACAGAACAAAACAGAGATTCAACCCTCCTTTTGATTGATAGTCCATATAATCTTCAGTGTGCTTATTAAAATTTCCTATGAATCATAATCATGACTAAAAAAACCTCAATCAGAATATCATTAAACTAAGCTGCAAACTTAGATAGTGGCATATGAGAAAATCAGAAGGCTTTCTTCCTCTCAAGATGGAAGATCATATTATGCTTTCTAATGCCATGTCTAATAAACTAAGCCATTACTCTGCCGGTGCATTACTCTATCCCTTTCCTACAAACACTAAAAATGGCCAAAATAAAAACAAAGGCAACATGTTTCTTTATTTATTTCAACAGTAAGTATGACAGTAAAGGCAAACACAGATTCAACATGAATTTGTACACTAACAGTTACATATCCATGTTTTATTATATGTTTAAAGTAGCAAATGAACCGGCAGCAGTCATAAGTTCATAAGTGACTGGTTCACATCTGGAACCGACCACTAACATAGCTGCAAAAATGGGTTGTTAGTAATATCCTGTTAGTACCTGTTAGTGTAAATGCAGTTATTACGTATTATGTTATTAGTTAGTATCCAGTCTATCAAAGAACAGCCTCAGGTGTTGTGTTGAGGACAAAGATGGTCGCCTCTAGTATACATGCAGACCAGCATCCCCACTCTTCAGAATGAAGCACAAATTGCTGTAATAATAACTTCATGGTAGAAATGTGTGTAGCATTAGTATTTCCCCAAGGAAGAGGGGGTATGTACCCCTAATCCCTCCGTTACCCCTTAGATACTCCCATGTCACTATGCAAAATAAAATGTATGTTCTAAACAAATCACTAATTATAGTCTCACACACATCACTGCTTTTCATGAATACTCGCACAGACCCAAATTTCGAATTTTACACGGTAGCCATTTGAAAATTTAAAATATAAATCAATATTGTAAAAAATAACCAATCACAAAATGTCATTTTTGCGAGCCATTATGCCGGTTTTACCATTATGAATGTGAGTGTTACTGAGTACGAAACAAGTAATATTTTGGATTTATTTGTGTTATAAACTGGTATTTTCAAAATTTAGAGTTGTGTGAGTATTCATGAAAAGCCGCGACATGTTGATTATGCTCCTAATGTTCCTAATGTTAATTAGGTCCATTCATTCATTTGTTTTATTCAGTAATTTATAATTCATTGCATTCACAGGAAAGAACGCAATCGGGTTTCTCAACCAAGAGCTCCGGATACAAGCATTGGGGCAGAAGTGCAATGTGCTCTCTGCTGGGCAGTTCGTGGTACCCTGGTGCTGTGGCTGCTAATGCTGACATGGCTGTGTGCGGCACTATATGATCAGATGTCAACAATGCGATTTGATATAGCCAAAGGTAATTAATTTAGTAAACTACCAACATCAATGAGCATTTTAACTTTTTTTTTAATCTGAAGTCTCGATCTAGGCTTTACTGTGTCATAGTTGAAACATTCGAAATCAATACCCAGACATGATATGAGTGGCGTGGTGGTTGCGCCATACATTTTTTCATATAATATACTAGTGGACCTGACCACGCGTTGCCGTGGTTATACATGTCAAATCATATATGTCAAATATTGTTCGTTCAGAAATGTAAAAAATTATTGACATGTATTATTTATTTATTTTATGAAAACTATCCTATCTTTTAAGTTCTATCAAATAATAGACATGTACAAAATTTCATTGAAATCAGTTCAGTAGTTTTCTAGATTATCGCAAACGAACACTGTGACACGGGATTTTTATATATAATATATAAGAGATTCGCGTACATTGGGAAGACTTCGAGAACCTTCAGGTGATGTGACCGCGCGTCGTACTTCTATTTTATGTCTTCTGTTTCCTGAACGGCTTCTGAAGGTCTAAGCTATGGTGCGCTTAAACATAGCTGCAAACGAATTCTGTGTAGCCGAAAAATACAGTGGTGTGAAACGAGGATTGTACAAATTTATCTTTGTCATGAGTGCGCCATAATACGTAAGTAAATGTATGTATGTATGTATGTCAGACCGGGAATCGAACTTCTGCGTGGCAGACCAGTATAAAAGTCGATCTTCTCACCTGGATCTCGAAGTCAAATTTAGTCATTTACAGAATTATATTGGATTCGTTAAATAAAAAAAGTTCGCCCTAATTAAGTGGTTTGCAAGGAATATTGAAAAGCCTACATTCTGGTATGACTCGCTATAACGCGAAGGGAACAATGTAAATATTTGATGGTTTGAAAATTTCGTACTAACAAAGATTACCTAATCTGATCCGATCTTTATAGTGCTCGCGCCTCGTCTTCAAACACTTGAATCGCTTCGTTTGAGACATTTTGTCGGCTCTCGGCTCAGTTTAAGGACTTGTTTTCTTGATATCTCGTTTCGGGTACAATGTCTCGCAGTGAGTCATTGTTAACAAGATTCTCCATTTCCTCCGTCGCCAGCTAGCACGCATGCGTGAAGGTACTTCTACGTGACGTCAAGTCAGTTCTTGTTCGGAACTCTCGTGCCCCTGTAAGCTCAATTTTTCGTGTGCTTATAACAATACGTTTCCAGTGTCGTTATACAATAAGCAACAGTGATTAATAGTGATTAGTGAGTAGAAAATGCTACTGCATGAATATATCATTCAATCACCGTATACCTAATCTCGCTTTTAAATTTGAGAATATATTACCGGATGTGCTTCTGATTCCATGCAGTGTTTATTTTTTGTTTTGTGCTGTGATCGTCGTAAGGATGTCGCTATGCCAATTCTTAAAAACAGTTCGCGATTATTGTTTATTTATTAAAGGGTTGAAGTTACAAGGGTCCGTTGGGCTGGTGTCGCAGGCGCTCCACGCATGCGCGGTATTCATTCAGCGTGGCCCGTAGGTCGATATTATAGTACGCAAATGTACACCCGCGTCGTCGGTATTACTTATCTTATCGTTTTAGTTACACACTGCAAACTGTTCGTAATCTGTGTTGATAATTTCGTGCCTGAGAAAAATTAAAGTGATACGGTATTCTACATCCGAGAACGGAATTGTGTAACGTGTGTCGTTGTCGGTAAACCAGATTAGCTTGAAAGGAATGACAATTGGATCCTTGACCACTCATTTGACTGTTGTATTCACTTGTGGGAAAGTTTTTAATTTACTTACATCATTGATTTCTATCGTCACAGTTGATTTTTGCACAATCGGTAGTTACAAGTACATTCCATGTCACATTTGTAGAAGTTTAACGATTCTAGGGTCAAGAAGTCATTACTGTTCGTAATTATCGTGCGAGTTTGTTATAAACAAGGCTGCCAATAAAGAAAGTTTACTTCATTCCCACGTACCGTCCTTGACATCAGTACAAATAGGTACATTTATACAATTAAAAAGTGCTGACCTTTCACGACTTTCACTTATATTGACGACGAATAAAAGCCCCAAAAAATTTTACATTTTTATATCCAATTATACAAGGAAATATGCTATTCAAATAATCCTGTTTGAATAAGGTATATGGTACATGCGATCTGACAGTCCTCTATTAAGCTATAAATGTTGTAACGAATCTATACCGAAACCGGGGTTGTTTCATAAATTAATATTTATTTTGTTTTTACATTAACTCTGGATTTTCACTCTCAAATCCAGAAATTAACTTAGTTGCAACCAATTGGTTTTATTTAGTTATTATCACTACAAATCCAAGGAGGCTTACTACTCATTTAAGAACAGTTTTCTATCGATTTTACTGATGATTTATATGTTAGTTATCATTTTAATTTTTTATTTATTTATACAATCGTTTAAAAAAACGTTTCGCATCACGGTTATTCCCAATACGAATGTACACATATTCCATTTTGGTGTAGTTTTATCGCGCTTCTTACAATAACTACGACGTGCCGTGCAAACCACGATATTGTAACATTGACCTTGCGATCGATTGGGCTACCGAATACGGAGACAAACTCCTACATGAATATTAAAAGCATTTTATTAACTTGGTATGTATATGTATGTACCTATGTTTATCCGGGCGGGAACATTGCGAATGAATTTTAGACCAGTTGTCTTTAAGCGATTCAGCTGAAATTTGGTATACACGCTTATTCTGGATGACAATGCATGCTTAACTATGTGACGTCAATCTAATTCCAAAATGGCAGATCATGCAAGATGGCGGACTTTTTATTTGTTTCTGCACTACCGGTAGTGTGGATATGAAATGAAAGGGCTTAATGAGGAAAATATGAAAACCAATACAACGTTAATAAAAGCTTGGTTTAAAAAGAATTAACATAAATATATTATTATTAATCTCGGGTCATACTCGTATATTTCCTATTGTTTTCATTTAAGGAGCTTAACAAATACGTTAATCTAGGTTCAGCGTAACAAATCAGTTACACAGAACCTAGGTAGAATTATCGAAAACGTTAAAAAGACAGTAAACAATACAAATATCGATACATTAAATATGTTTCTGGAATGATGTATACAATATTGTATAGGTATTCGTAGTTATCATTCATTTGTAACGTCGTTTAACCTCAACTCAAACGACATTTTAGAATATTTCCTTCAAAACAAACCGAGAGCAAGATCAAGGCGAAATGTTCAATCGTCCAACGTTTCAGTGCCAGTGAATAATATTCCGATAACATGGTATCTACATAATACAAATAAACGAAAAATTATAATAATTTATTCAATTATGTACCTTCACTAGGCACATGGAATTCTTGAAGCTATCATCGTGTAAAATATTTATATAGCTGTCCTTCTCGTAAGATCTAACTGGCCTTAATATATTAAACACTTAAATAGCAGTCAACGCTAATCTTTCAATCACACGCACACGAGTCTCTTAATGAACGCTACAATTAGTGACCCTTCAATATAGGATACCTACACGACCACACAGCAATTTATACTTGTTATTCAGGTCAAGTCATAAAGGTCGACGACATCGATGTTCATAATAACAAATACACATAATTACCATATATGTATAAGTTATAAAACATCG
Source organism: Aspitha aspitha aspitha (assembly GCA_018246895.1). Classification (NCBI taxonomy): domain Eukaryota; kingdom Metazoa; phylum Arthropoda; class Insecta; order Lepidoptera; family Hesperiidae; genus Aspitha; species Aspitha aspitha. Next base: position 30,866 of record DWGJ01000309.1, read on the forward strand.
CAATAGGTTGTTTCGTTATAAAGAATCGCACGCAAGAGAGATATTGATGCATGGTACATACATATATGATGTTTTCTCAAATTGATAAAGCTAGTTAGGAGTGTGCGGGGTTGTACGTGTCGTGCAGTTGTTTGGTTACGAACTTGACAGTCACTCGATAATCGGTCGCTGTGTTGGGCGGTCGCGCGAACTTCTAAAGTGAAAGTGACAAAGTGTCAAAGTGAGGGGCGGTGCGGGGCGGATGCGTACGCGGTAGCGATCTGGTGCGGCATGGAGAGCGCGGTGCACGCGTCGGTGCCGTTGCGGGTGGGGAAGAAGATGCGCAAGAGAAGGGAGCTCGACGCACTGGTGAGCGGGGTCGGTGCCCGCGGCGGCCGGCTGCTGTCCGCCTCCAGCGACGAGGGGGAGCCCTGGGCGCGCAGGAGCTCCCGCCGCCGAAGGTCGCGGCCGTTCGTCCGCCTCGCTGCCGCTCTTGCTCTGTGCGTGTGCGTCGTTTCCGCTGCTACTGTTCTATGGCTTTTCGTGGACGTCAGACGACAGATTGTCTCCTTACGCACCGAAATGGATAGAGGTTGGTGTTCAGTTACCGGCGTTTCTCATTTCTTAATTAATACCATTCATCTGTCTCTTAATACAGACATAATGCTTAGTTGATTGTTGTGATCTTTTAGTAGCAGTTGAAGGACATGTTTTGATGTCTGGACGTCACAATTATTAGTTATCTTCCTTCTGAAAGATGTAAAAAGGTAGGTACTATAGCATATTTCATGGTATATAATGAAAATTCTTTTCGAACTTTAGGACACAATTTAAAGTAAATAGATTTTTTCGTTGTAAATACATTATGTATTTAATTATTATACGTTTATTAGGGCCGTTTAATGACTTGTGCACACACATATCCCAGCGCACACACAATCTGTGTTATAACTACCCCTTCGAAAATTACTGGCCCAATATTGTTTCCAATATAGTGTAATGTTCGAAAAACCAGATTTCAAACTTCGAATTTGATTACGAATTGGCATTTAGCCAGCAAAGTTACCTACTAAACATTTATAGTGAATTGCATAATATTAGTTATTTATTTTTGTTTTAATTATAAGAAATTAAATTAAATTAATGATAATAAAATTCAATGTAGGTACTTCAATGTGCTTACTTCCTCATAGTATAAACTCATAGTAAAAACATTTTTAAATGTTATGTGATATTCGTTGTCTTTTATTTTGAATTTCATTTATATATCTACTAGTGGACCTGACCACGCGTTGCCGTGGTTATACATGTCAAGTTATAATGTCAAATATCGTGCATCCAAAAATTTATTGACAATTGACATTTATTATTTATTTATTTTATAAAAAGTAACCTGTCTTTTAAGTTGGATCAAATAATAGATATTTATGTTCGAAATTTCATTGAAATCAGTCCAGTGGTCTCGGAGATCATCGCAAACGAACACCGTGACACGGGATTTATTTATATATATGAGATGAGATTGTCACTGAATTTTATTTTGTATCAACTTTTAACAAGTAATCGTGTGTATCAGTAATTATGTAACTATGTCTCTATCTAGCATTTCATACAACTATTGCATTATTGCTACATTGTCGTTATTACATTATAGTAAAATAAAATTAAACCGGGGTCGAATTCCTAGGATGTACCTTATGTTGAATCTCAAATAGAATTGATAGACAGATAATTGTATTATACCACAGATTAATAACAGATGGTGCCTATGAGATATTTAAATTTGGAATTCGTGTTACTGCTTCGTACCCCATATTTAACACAACAACAAGCTGTTTAGCAGCAAAATTAGATATGCTCCGATATTTCCACGAACTTTAAAATTGGAAGTCTGTCAATTTCAAATCGATATCTGTCTGTCTTCTTCGCTGATTAAGATTGAATAGTTAGAACCATGCGAATATTAAATCGTGATATGAGATGCAACTTTCTCTGCGAGTTATCTGCTCGCAACGAACATGAGTCACACGACACCCACACGTGGGTTCACGATATATTTAGAATAGGTCTCAAGCCTTTGTGTTTACTTAAGGAAGCCATTAAAAGTTACAGATGTGCAGCACGATGTTAGACGTGACCGCTACATGCACGGCTTTAATTCAATTATCCTGCGAATAAATTACATTTTTAATTGGCATTGACTCCATTCTGTATACGAGGTATGAATGCCTACGGCGTAGGACAATTACAGTTCCGTTCGTAACGGCTAAGGGAAGGAACAGTTTGTTGCTGTTTCCCGAGAAGTAAAACCTGCCACTTTTCAAAACACGAACGAAAAAATATTTGTTAGCCAAGACTGCTACATCGTAGACTGCATAGGCGAGATAGAATTAAAAAATTAAAATTAAAAATGTCGTACTTTGTTCACTTATTTATGTTAAATATGTACAGTATGATGTAAGGTGTATGATGATTTTGGCCGTTTTGAACATATTTCGATAACGTTACTCCGAGTCTTCAAAAAAATAAGAGTTTCAACTTGTACAAATTAGTGATGTAATAACCAAATGTATGACATGGCTAACCACCTTTCGCCTCTTTCACTTGTATAACCTTACAAGGAAATTACCGTCTGAAGTGCGGTCTACATTGTGCCATACAACAGATTATAGTGCAATAAAATATATATAACAAGTACATTTTTGTACATTTAGGTCTCAGTCTTAGCCACTCTTGCCAACAGTATCGACGAGCAGTCACAACGTGGACGATGCGCTGCAAGGGTGCCACACGGCCGCGCAGGAGCTGCGGGCCAACGCGAGCGAACTGAGCGCGCGGCTGACGCGGCTCGAGCTCGAGCACCAGCAGCTGGCGCAGCGCGTGGCGCAGGCGGCACGCGACCTCGCCGCCGTCACCAGCCAGCTCTCCGCCGCGCCCAAGCTCGTCGACATACCGCAGAGGCTGCACGAACTGCAGATCAGCGTCGGCAATTTTGGATCGAAGGTATGAACACATTAAAGGCGGAACTCATAGTACTACGATTCTCCTCGAGTGCAACTCAATGGCGGGAGTCGTAGAATACGATTTACCTCGACTGAGACTTCAAGGCGGGAGTCGTATTACCATACTACTTACTTACTATAAATCGTATTACTACGACTCCCGCCCTTAATAGCCCAGTCAAATTAAGTGTTTCACCTCGGAATGAAAGATAATAAGCTAAAAATTGGTATGAACCTTTGTTTTGTCATTCTAAATATTGTCTTAAAAGTCACCATTGCTATCCTGTCCGCATCTTAAGATATTCAAGGTCAAAGGTCATCAAAA
>DWGJ01000310.1:0-33969 GCA_018246895.1 Aspitha aspitha aspitha
CATGTTTTTCTCGGTTCGGTCCCCTACAAAATTCCGATCTCCGCCAAGCCTGCGTAAAGAACTTCGTTCCAAAATTTCTTATAAGAAATTTGCTAGTTAGAAAATGAAGAGAAGCAAGTAAATTACATTTTTAACTTGAAAAATAATTTACCATAACGGGCCGATGCTGTCCTGGGTGTCGCCGCCGACCCTACACACATAAATATGTATTGAGGTATTTTCCTTTGGTCGTCTCAATTTATTAGACGCCTCGCAACAAAATATGCCCGCTCTGTATCAACTTATACAATGTCCCTTCGATATTGAATATGTTTTGTAAACAACATATTATTCTGCAAGAAAGTATCACGTTGTCACAATAATACGTTTTTTTGGAAATAGGAGAGATCTCGAATATTTGCTTTAGTTTATTATACTTTGAGAAGAAAATTGTATTATCCGGGGTGTTTTGGTTGTAACCCTGGCTCCGTACCACAGGTAAGCACGGGTTTCTTTCACTATTAAAGGCGAATTGAAAAGGAATCAAACCGCATAATGAGAATGTTTAGGACACAACATAGTAAAGTATATTTATATCGCGATGTTTTGTTTCGGATTTCTTTCCGTCGGTCCTCGCTTGGCCGCTTCGGGACGCGTTTCATTTGATAACACCGCTGTTGTATAACTAGGAAGATTGCCCTTAAATTAGTGGAGTGATAAACGCCACGAGGTAGGTACTTATTGCAAGCGCCAATGCGCTAAAGTTCTTTCAAACTGAAAAGAATACCAGGTCACTGAAACTATTCTCAATGTTTAGTAAATAGAATGAGAGCCACATAATTCTTTTCGCCATTAATCACCGACTAATAATTAGCGGCTGCCACGCGGCCTGCATAAATTGCCAACACGAGACCAATAACCATCATCCAGTCGCATGTTTCGGAGCCTCAAGCGCTATGAATGGTGCGAATCAAGCTGTAAATGTGTACGTCGACTGCATTCTCGATTGAAATTTTTACATCTGTAAATTTATTTATCGTCTGATGCAATTTAGAGAAAAAATTCATTTCCTTCGTTAGTACACCAGCGATCTTTGTTTACCAGAAGTGAGTGTAACCCTTACTCTTTTCATTTAAGAATAGAAAAAATTAGCAATATTTGCATAGAATTTACACCCATATGTAGACCTTAACCGTTGTCTCTAGAGAATATTAAACAGACGAAACGAATCTCCAAACTCGATACAGTATCGATGTGGTGAATAAACCTCAACGAAAGAAACCCCCAAAAAAGTAAATGTTGCTCTAACATGTTATCATATCACTGGAATTATTTCTGCAAATAAAAAATACAAATATATCATAAATAAAGTTCATTTTGCTACGAAAATCGTCATTTTTCATAGCTTCAGTTTTATTATTTGATACTAAAATGTAAATTTTCTTGTTTAACATTTACTGGAATTCGTTATACTCGTAATACTATACCTAGTTCATAATATTGTCACGCTACTATCTATATACTATATTCCTATTGGATATTCTTTATTTAAATAGAGAACAGTCACACTCACAGCCTCGCTATAGGATTTTTTGAGTTATATATATACACACGCACACAAACATAGAGGAAAACACAACAAATAATTAAACTCATCAGCCCGATATCTGATCTAAGCGGAGTCCCGTGTGAAATGAAATACGAATAAATCGAATTCAAAGTTAATTTAGAAGTTTTTTCAATCGTAGATCTTTTATAGAATATGTTCAAAGTAAGTAGATCAGGGTTTACGTGTGAAACGGAGAGGCAATGGTAGACTACTCACTGTCCGAAAGAAATGAGGCGTAAGAATTTGAACAAACATGTTCTATCGTAAGAAACATGTATACGGTGGAATACTAGAATAAAACGCTATGTTGGGATCATAAATCTTTGTACTAACTTATCTAATACTCTTGCGTTAAGAAACTCTTGTAAACTAAATTACCATAAATATAACAATTAATATGCGATTTCGCTCCTAGCCCGCTTGATTTATGACAAAACTTTAATAGTTTAAAAACTATTTAATAGTAAAAATAACATGCATTTATCGCTGACTCTCTATCTACTCTAAACACACAATGAAATTTCTCTGAAATAATTCTTCATCAAAATAATCTGAATATATCGCAATTTTATATAATTTTGCATAAAAATTCCTACTGTTTACACCACGTAGGAGATTGCGTTCAAATAACAACACACATGAAATATAAACAATCACTGGCGCTATTTCTTAAAAACAATTTCTTCGAGACAAGTGAAATGTAAAGGAACAAAGAGATTATTGAGATAGAAAATTTTCTACATTCGTACATATTTTTTAAATATTTTTTTCTCCAGCCACCTCTAAATTGGTTATCTTAGATACAACGTACCCAGAAGTAGTTTTGCTATTAAGTGCCATTGTACATTGAATCTCCAAGTTTCACTACAGCTCGTAGACACTTGTCTCCAATCTGATTTCGAACTGAATTTCAATCTGATATAAACCACAGAGGCGTTGCTATCCCTGTGGATTTGTGCAACGTAGATTCACTAAGTTATTTGAGGACAGCAATTGATCCACTGTTTTACTTTTTCAGAGTAACAGAGGAATGGACAGAAACTGACAACCATTACAACTTATCTCACTGACCCATGAAATCAGTGCGAAAACGATTAAAAGACTCTTTTAAATTTAAAGCGTCGTTGAATCCGTGTGCTCCGTATTATCTACCCTACTACATAAAAAGGGAACGGGAAAAGTTATCCAGCAAAAGGAAAAACATTGTAACAACTTGTGTTTTAGGTCGGCGTTGGGAACAACGTATTTATCGGGAAGAGAGTCCAAGTTTGGTATTTTACAACTTGGAGAATATAAAGAAGGGATACAACTAAAACTTACGCACTTTTACCACTTTCACTATCTGAAGTAAACAGAATCGATTATATCAGTTTTTTTTCGTTATCTTTAAAGAATTGTACTATTGTCATCCTAATCAACGTTTTTAAATGCAACAGTATCTGTCCCTATCTAGTCGAATACAAATATCAGCTTTTGTAATATAAACTTAATCTTACGTTTTATTTATTGGCGTTCAATAAAACCTAGTCTTTCGATATAACTGAAAATTGAATTTAAATTTCATACATGGATTTCCCTTGTATTGTACCTATTGTGTTTAATAAGGTTTTCAAACACGATTTTTAGGATTTCCACACAAGACAATATTTAAAATTGATCTTGTTTTTTAATTATACGAGCATATATTATATCGGAGACCTTTACCACAGCCTACTTACGGTCGTCGGTTTCTGTGAAATGGGATCTGGAAGAGAAATGCAGAGAGACAATTGATGCTAAAAGATTTTTAATATAGGTACATATAATGCTTACATACATATTGCTTTTTAACTCTTTTATTGTTCCATTTTTGCTCAAGAGCCTCGTTTCATAATGAGAAAGAAGTTGCAGTCTGCCATTTTGATAAAGTGTGGATTGGCATCATATATTGAGGATTCTCTCAATCTATATGCAACGCTAATAATCTACATGCTATCAAGTATATTGTAGCTCCCTTTTAACACTGAAAACTCATTAAACAAAGTTTCGCAGTAGTTTTGGACACTTGGTATTTCAGAGATTAAGGACAAGGTTTTGGCAACGCTTGTCTATAAACCGTACATTGACTTGACCCGCGTTTATCGACCTGATTTGTCAACAGTTGCGATCAGTAGGTACATAACACTCGGCACTGCTCTACTTACCCGCATAATGTGTTAACAAACCGACTCATTTTGAAAATGAACGCGCCTTTCGAGATCGTTAGAGCCTTGCTATATTCCGTAAATACGTAAAATTAAGTGTTGGTTCTAAAGAATATTTGTTTACGATCGACATTTACAATAGGTATCGTAAAATTTCGAAATATCGTCTGTTGCAAATGCGAAATATCATTATTATTTACATATTTACAAGTAAATAAAGAATGAAGGGGAGACTGTAGACTAAGAGAACATTATTTTTATATTGTCATAAATTCAAATAATTCTATAAAGTATGCAAACACAATGTGAGTCCCCATATCAAATTACACCGGGAGGTTAAGAAAAAGCGTAACGAAATTGGTTCCGGACGGGATCTTCTGATAGCGCCCGTATTTTTATGGCCATACTTATTCTGTCATTATACATACATAGAAACACGTATAAAGTACTATTAAAGTTAAAGCGTTATGTAAATATTATTTTATTATAACAAATCTAAGGCGTTAAACTATTGATTCCTTATGTAGAAAATAGAAGACATTGCTGCTAACATTGAAAATAGTCGGGACGCGTAGCTATCAACTTGAAGTCACGTATTTCATTTGCAACAGTTCAAAGAATCGGTTACTTGTCTCTGCGGAGTAAACATTACACTTAATTTTGTTGACGAAGGGACAAATCGTTTGACTATTTGTGCTTTAATCAACCTTCAGGGATTTAAGGACAGTCCGACCCAATGGTTATTTCCGTCACAATATTCTACCTGAACAGGTTATTGGAATATTACAATTAATAGTTTTTCCTTTAAACTTGCTTGTATAAAGTTATCGCACAAAATATAAAACTATACTGTTATACTCTCTATTCGTATTGTTCAGTTCAGTTGTTCAGTATAAGGTTTGGAACAAAAAATTTTCCAGAAATGTTGAAAGATTTTAATAGGTACTAGCATACTTATAGGCTTTTAATATTATCATCTGGTTAAGTATTGTTATCGACAAAACCGACATGACAATATTTGATGACACAGTAAACGAGCAGTCACGACTGGCCACTGCCGTCCATGGGCGACCATGGCAACCGACCTCGAAATCAAATGTAGTCATGAGGCTCTTAGTGCATTGACACTGACAGTCAACTAATTGTTGTTCAATTACCAATAACAAGTGCTGAGAGTATATTCAATCGCAACAAGACTGCTAGTACTAAGACTGTTAGTAATTTGAGTTAGTAATTGTCAGTATGTGTGCTATTAATTTAGTATATTTTCTTTATGCGAAGAAAATAGAAATAGGATTTTCCAATGCTATCGCTGCCGCCTACAGACATCGTAGCACAAGTCGAACAAGGCTGTAGGAATTAGATACAATAGTGGTCAATTAGCGATACTTATTAATAAGAATCAATTTTCATTGAATTGTTTATTATGCATATAATATTTTAGCGGCTTATCGTTCTGTCTCTTATAATATTTATTGTGGCCTTTCTCTATCGTCATATACTCCTATGTACCTACTCGTATATTATATTCTATAACCACTTGTAGAGCATGCAAAACCAAATAAATATTAATCGCGTTTTATTTTTAGCGGTCCCTTGAATTCGTCCCCAAAATCGTATGAATAAAGGCTCTATTCAATCAGCTATTGCAAAAATGTTTTATTTTAAACTAAATCAGAAGTATCGCACCTGTGATCAACTTTAAAAAGAGCCACTAAGCTCTGCGGCAAACGCAAAGTATCAAACCGCAATATCAGCCGCATACTGGTAATATACGTAATACGTAATTAATAGTTTATAGTAGATCGTCTTAGTTAAGTATTTACTGATTAAGTAACTGCTATTGTATTCTATAGTCCTATTGAAGATAAAACTACGATAACGACACAATTACTAGGTCTAGATTAGCACGCGCACAAATCGAACTTCCAGTTATCTATAAACGTCATTATATTCCGTCTAAAAGTAATCTTAATAAAACATCTATCGAATGTACTCTATAGGGAAAGTAATAATAATGATTTCATTATCGTAGTAGATATTTATTGTAGGTGCAAATATTTTCACGAGGAAATACAATTGTCAAAGCTTGGAACACGGTTATCATTAATATTATTTTTATTACAAATATTTTTCGTTAAAAAACAACCCGAGTAGGTACTAGGGCGTTTTTGTAATGTCTAAAGTAAGTAAGAAAAATTAGGAACACTCCGTATTTTTGCATATTTATTTTTTGTTAGCAATCGCCGACCATCATTTGGAGTTTAGGTACGTGACAAGTGTATGCTTTCGCGAAAGTTGATTTCGTTGTTCTATTGTTTTGAACACATCCATCTCGATAATTTACAGTAAAATCATTTCATTGTTACTGTGTAGCAGTGGCATGCGCTCGCCGAGGGAGTACTGCAAGGGTGTCAGTGTTATTTCACCGAACCGCCACAGCACTTCAGTTCAGTCGCTGTAAGGCAACCGAGCGAGACGCACCTCTACTCGTCCTTACACCGCCACCTAACGCGGGAAACTCCAATAACATAAACAAGTCACTATCGACGTTACCGAACTTATTCAAGGACTTGTTGAGCACGGAAAGTGGTGCAAAGTGCACGAATTACTTTGTACTGTTTGTGCAAGTTCAACCGACGTTTCGGCGTGATGTAACGAGTCTGCCCTATTTACTAATGCGATTGTTTTGCAGTGCAGTGTTAGGCGTAATGTAAACACGATTACACGTGTGATCGTTCAACTTGTCACGCGAAAGTTATTGTGCGTAACGTACGCACACTAGTGAAATATTTGGCGTAAATTATTGAATGTGTTCTCCGTTGTTATAAAATTTTCATCGCGTTACCGCATTGTCGGAATAGAATTTTAAAATTTAAAAAATAATATCGATAATTAATGTTCTATATTCCGATATTATGTATTTTTTACAAAAGGCTAAAAATCAACAAGATTAATAAGAAGTTATAAAATTGAAAATTGCTTAGTTAATATATAGAAGTGTTTATTCTACACGTGCTTATTAACATGAGCATTTTATAACGGGCTAAGGGCTTGGATGGAAAAGACTTTACCATAAAACCGCGTAAACAATCGAATGGTGTGCGATGGTGGCGCCATGCTGTGCCTGGAATCGTTGATGACCCGGTGGCGGGAGCGCGGCGAGCGCGGGGAGCGGCGCACGCGCTCGCGCAGCCTCTGCTCGTCGGCTGGCGACGGCAGTCTGCTGCAGCTCCTACATCGGCGAGCCAGCAGTGCTCTGTGAGTTTATTTAGTACTAGCTGTGCCCGCAGGTTAGCCCGCGTGGAGATCAATATTTTCCCCGTTTCTGCGACATTTATCATTACTGCTCCACTCCTATTAATCATAGCGTGATGTTATCGAGCCTTCCTCGATAAATGGACTATCTAACACAAAAGTATTTTTACAATTCGAATCGGTAGTTCCTGAGATTAGCGCGTTCAACCAACCAAACAAACAAACAAACAAACAAACTTCAGCTTTATTATATGTATTAGTATAGATTGTAAAATTCTAATTAAAATCGTTATGTACTTACCTATAATTTAATTAAAAATAGTTTTCTTCTAATTAACTTACTCGTATTAATACATTTGTACATAACACTTTACATTAGCTTTCGATACCAAATGCCACGGCATTATTTTAGTTCGTTTGTGCTTTCGTTGGATTCTATGAACTGCAGTAGGTACATACAATCATTATGGACCGGCGATTAATTATTGCGCTGTATGCAAAAATAGTGTTATTTGTCACTGACTTTTGTTGTCTAGCGCTGAAATACACGGCACGCAAGGCGGATTTTTAGATTGATAGTAGTGGTGCACGCAGTCGCTGCCCCAAGGTCAGCGGTTCAATAATCTGCTATGGAATATCTACGTGAACACACGTCTTAATTACTTATAAAAATACTTAGTTTCAAAAAGTTCAAATACATGTTATATTCTAGACAAAAGCTTTTTACACACGTAAGTAATAATTTCTCCTTTAGTAATGCATTTATTATTTTTATATAGGTAAGTAAAACTTTAGTCAAAAAATCTATAGCAGTGCGTAAACCGACTTGGAAAAGTGGGTTAATGAGATTACATTTGTATTGAAGTGGTCGTACATCGTGGAAGATGAATGAATTTCAACTGATAGTAGATAAGCTGGCATAAAACAAATGAACAATCGTGATAACTGATGAATGATGACTACCAAAATGTTCGCCGTTCATGAAGTGTATTTATCTTATAAAACAATTTGACTTTGAATGTAAGTAATTGTCGGATGCTCAGTAAATATGACTAAACAATTTAAATTGCTTTTATTCTGATGTATGTACATCAGTATTTATAACCTACAGAACTTTAACCTAGTCACTGCAGGTAATGTCAGATTCAAATAAGATTAGTAAAATATGGAATGGAATTAACAAATAATACCTTTAATTTAATCATAATTGTGTACTCGTTTCTTTTATACTGACATACATGACGTCCAGCATTGTCAGGAATGTTATTTCATAATGACAGCGATCTTTTCCATCGCTAAGCAGAAAAGGAGAGTTACTTTAAACTTGGCAGTTTTATACAATAGAATACAATTTGAAGCGATTTGCAAAACATTTCCAATGTGACATGTGACGTGCCTTTATACATAGTTTTGTGTTAACTACTAATATTGTTACATAAAGACATGTTATTGTGTATTTTCCGTCTGCACAGATATATTTAAGCGATGCCACACATGGGTTAACATCACATCATACTGAGAAAAAATTTTTGATACTCACAACGTGAAATGAAATACATAATAATATGTAGGTACTAAAAGTGAACTAAGAGTGAAGACGGTAAACGTGATGGTTACTCGTCTTCTATACCTATCTAAAAGTGTGTTTTTGGTGTCACAGTCAATACAATGGTTTGTTTTACTTGGAGTTAGGCAAATATGTCCGTGCGATTGGACGAATCCGTTGCAATTCTTTGTCGATATCTCCGAAATGACCTAATTTGATCGTCGAAAGTAGGCCGTGTTTGTTGCGAGTCATTTGCGACTTTTTCCGTAAACATAGGAATCGTAATTTTATTAAACTAATATAATTTAGTTCGTAACCAGTTTATGTGCATTTGTTTATATTATATAATATACAAAGTATATACATATAATATACGTACAGTCGAATAATAAAAAACTTAAAAACCGATAAGCCATTGTTAATATTTGACATAATACTAAGAATTCGTCATTGACTGACATTATTGTTGAATAGGAGTTGACCATTGCATAAATTGAATAAAAAACCAAATAAAAAAAGACTTCTCGAATAATTTGTTAATAAAATAGCTTATGACCTAATAATATACCTATTAAAATATTGCTCGAAGTAACATGTATTCATTTACAAGCTATTACATTAAAAGGGAATCAGGAATCGGAATGGGTATCCTTAATAGTAATACATAGACAAACAATAACTTAAAAATTATATCGTTCTCTATTTTATAAAACTTTCTTTGATAGTCAAATAACTGAACATGCGACACGAACTTTAAACTTTTTCCATCAAAATTATACAGTAAGAATGACAATATGAAAATTTTCAAGAGCAAGAGCTATTGAAATATAAAAACAAATAGGGCATGAATTGCAACAAACTATGTATATTGAACAGTAATTTTGTAGAGATTCTAACAATCAACATTGTTACGTAAGTAAGAAAAACAAATAGTAACTAGGCAGAAATTATTTATAGAGTACCTGATTAATGATGTCTGATGTAGATATTTTAAAACGATTATTGAACACGCACAAATAAATATTGCTGTGAAAATATTAATCGATCTGTAACTTATTATGTAGGATCAACAAATATGACACGATTTTCCCAAAGTTTCGTCAATAAAGGCGAATTCGGCGGAGCTGGATTCGTACGTCAGTCTATTATAATGGACCATTATAATGAAATGTGTTGCTTTGCCCGATTATTTACTATGATTCCGCATTCTAGGGGACAATTCAGCTTGTCAACGTGGACATTGCCATTAGATATCACACGTAAAATGGCGATATTTAAACAATCTGTTTATTTCGTCAGTAACCAAAATTTAATACCTTTGACCAAAGAGTTAGGTCACAACTCATAGTTAAGATTCTGTGATTTGTATTTTGCCTTGGTTCACAGAATACTATAAATCGACTCCTAAATATACCAATTTAGATTCTCAAAGATTTTAATGATACATTAATTATAATGATATATTAATTAGTCTAGGTCCGTGGGTTGTTCAAGTTTTAGATTTAAAACCGCTAACGCTCATAAAGTATAAGTAAGGTACTCATTAAATGAAAATGTTTTCGCGAACTTTACCGCTTTTAGTCGGTTTATCGCTTTATTTGTAACCAGAAACTGTGTCACGCGATGACACAAATAAACACAGACTTATAGAAGTAAGTTTCGAGTTGTAAGTAAAGTTGTTATTGTCCAGAGGGGACACTTCAAGTAATATACCATTAGATACGTCTATATCCGCGGCTAACATCTCTCTTGTTGTGTCTGTGAAACAACAAACCCACTGTAGGTACCAATTATGTAAACATGATAATTGTAGCTGTAATTAACAAAATCTTGTTCCGGGTCGATTGTTGATGGTGCTATTGTATTTACATACAGAAAATATTATCAGTACATTATAGAAGTATTTTACTCGTAAGTTAATAAAGCGCGCAAAAATGTTTCAACCGTTGTAAATGCAAATTAATATAAAAGTAGTTCTTATTACAAATGCTAATGGAGTACTTCGGTCAAGAAAGAAATCTTTTGATCACATTCCTCTTTTGTTATGTAAATGAGACTAAAAATTAACATTCAAATAGTTCACATCGCAATGTAGTAGTTATTCTATCTGTTATAAGTAATAATTGACCGAGTTCCTTGGAACAGCTGGAAGAGATGGAAGTTAAGGGCGTGTCCGCTTTCTCCGCTTTAGACTAATTGGGCAGTACGAAAGACTAATTGCTTACTCCCTTAATCATCATTACATAGCAGTTTTCTTTACCTTGAATAGAGAATGCTTTTTTAAATACAATTTACGTGCGAAAAGCTTCAGTTCATTTTAGCGTTCAACTCGCTTGCATTACATTTCATCATAACCTGTTATATACATACATAGTTTAACATAAAAACGTTAGCGGGAGACGCCCAATGACTTTAATATTCATATTAAGATTGGATTATTTAAGTACGTACGTATTTAAGTACGTGCGAATGTCCGTTAAAAACAAAATGTATTTAACGTAATTTGTACAAAATACGAACAAAATAAACTTAATATTTTCGCTTATATTAATTTATGGAATTAATTAAAGTATCTACTCCCCATTTCCTCAGAGAGGTAAATAAACTAGTTCATCTGGTAAACGGATGCTGCGGCCTATGGACACGTATTTCAAACCAAACCGAGCGTTTAATGATTGGAACAAATAGACGCACGTGACGCTTTAGTTGTGGGATTAAAACAAATAAACTTGTTTATATATTTATATACGGCGATCTAATTGGTACTACATATAACAATAACATAGATAGTGTACATGTATATGTTTATTGATATAATTGATACGTTTTTGGAATGTAGAAATAGTCAATATCCGCCCTAATAAGGTCGGATACGTTGCTATTTTTCAGGATTGAAATGATCGCTTCATGTATCCACGTGGACCGGCATCCAAAGCATTAAAACAGAAATACTTTGTTGCACTAATAACGGGTTCACAGTAGAAATAGGTCCGGTGGTTGCACATTCTAGGCCGAACCGTATACATGTTTTACCACCTATTATATCTGATGAAACCTTTTCAGAGACTTCTAGTTCAAAAACTCTACATTTATATATATACTATATTTTAAATAACATTTATAAATTTGGTAGATTAGACGGCAGAATTTAATTCTGGATTTTGTCTTTTCTCTTTGTATGGAAGGATTTGGCGTAGAAAAAATAAAATACGCGTCGTCCCGTCCTCGAGGATAGGAACACATCTGTCTCATCTTGGGTATAACTTTACACTTACTTTATATTGCACGTCAATCTCTTCAGTTTGTAACGACAATTTAATATCCACAAGGCTGGCTAATATTTTAATCAAAATATATACATACATAGACACACATTATAGGTATATGAGCATATGTACATGAATTCTTTTAGTTTGTATCGATATCGCGTCACTCATTCGGTTTTTTTTTAAATTTTATTATTCCACTGCTGGACACTAGTCTCCTCTCGTAATGAACAGATTCAAAAAAACGCTGGCCAAGTGTGGAGGGAGACTTCATCCACCTCAGGGAATATTATGTTCAGGTTTCCTCACGATTTTTACCTCACTATTATAGCGCGTTATGCTTAATTTTTAAATTTATTTAACTTATAAGGTCAATATTTTTAAATATAGTTTCAATCGTATTTCACAATGTCATGTTCCGTAACTATATCTTTCATCCGTACGAACCCCACAAGTATGTAAATTCGATTCGAAGACTATCAGACCATAACTGATAGGTTGCGAGACACATATGTATGTTTGTGCCTCATTAACCCGCTTAATGTACCCTTGAAATTGACATTTCTGCAGATCTCGACACATCGTAACAACGATCATCTTATCCATATGTTGTTTTTCTTCGACCCTTTTTATTGATCCACTGCTGGACCGGGTCTCCTCTCATAGTGAGAGGGATTTAGCCCATAGTCTACCACGTTGGCCAAGTGCGAATTGGTAGACTTCACACTTCTCAGAAAATATTACATACTTAATAACATCTGTAAGGTGTGCAGGTTTCCTGACGATGTTTCGTTCACCGTTATAGCGAGTGATATTTAAATTTTAGCTTTAAAAAAACGCAATTAATAAATCAATCAATCAATTAATAAATTAATAATCAGAGGTGCTCCCGAGTGAGAGGCTGAATTTCAAACCACTAGGCTATCACTGCTTATCGTTATCCATAAAAGATTTTTGTGTAAAACAATATAAGGAAATATTGTGCCGCAAACTGATAAAGTCACATATCCCAAAACGACTGAAGGTTTGTCTGATCGACTTAATAAAATCCACAATATTACATATAAACATTAGATTAGATCATTAGATTAGATTATTTTATATCTGAAAAATATTTAATGTTGTTATCATTTATATTTTAAAACTGGTGTGTTTAATATAAAAATTCATGAATTAATAGAAGACAATAAATCTTTACTGGTTTTGTTTTAAACTAATGCCGTAACAATGCTCAGAATTCTTTATCTTCAAAATAAACGAGTACTCTCAAGTTTCTATAATTTTTACGTAACAAAAAGTATAGGATCAATGTGGATTTATACAAAATAAGGGGTGTTACTTGAGTTACAAAAGGTCCAGGATAAAACGTCAAGAAAATTGGATTTATTGGCCTAGACATTTACATCTCGCGTCCCTACAAAGATCAGTCTAACTAACTAAATCTTCTTTCACCTTGCCCTACCCTGCCTTGCTATACCCATGTAAGCCTATATAAGCATATATGCCGAAATCAGCTGAAAGAATTAGATAGAATAGGGTTTCTCAAACTGAAAGCCCTACTTAAACATACCTACATTTGCAAGACACTGGTGATAGATGGGCTTGTGTTTTAGATCAAATTGAATCTTCATCGTTTTGTAGCAGCAAGGATTCAATTGACGAACGCATAAGAGTTCACATTCACTCTGAGAAAGCGTGGTCTATATAAATTAATGTAAACCCTTCAGCTAAGAAGCCATAAATGCCTAGTTTGCTTATCTAAAGAACATTTCCGAACCACTCCGCACTACTCGTATAGCGCCGTGGTGAAATATACTCCATCCAGGTTTCCCCCAAGTGCAGACGAAACCGGTGTCCAGCAGTGGACTGCAAAAAAGACGCGGCAATAATTTCAAGGTATTAAGTAAATAAGCTTCTAGTCAATTATGTATGTATATTTGTGCTTTCTATTACATGAAGGCAATTCTATTATATTCACATTCAGTAAGGCGACAAAATAGTTATTCAGCGTTTCTTGTGAATGGATACTAAACCTCTTGTTTTTCTGCGCTTGCTGGTTTTCCCAGAATGCCGAAAAATTAAATCAGTGAGGACATGTTCGTGCTTACCATAAAAAAGATGGGGACGGTTTAGGGAATGCTTAATGTACTGTGCGTATATTTTATTCATGGAACGTAATAATAATAATTCATTCGCACTACGTAAACAAATACGTAATATTGATTTAATATTAAGTACAATTTGAATTATTTAGTAGTAGGTAGCGTTTATACGTATCGAAATGGAGGATTTATTATTACCTATTATCTAAATGAAAACACACTCTTCAATTCGGTGCGTTTTTAATATTTGATTTTACACTAAAACAAATCGAAATACAATTCTGAAAAACTGTTAATCAAAATATCGAGAAAAATCAAATATTTTCAACAAAATCAATAACGGAAACGGAAATACATATAAAAGAAAAGGGAATAAAGCGGATAGTTCTAAGATAGTAAAATGTTTAAGTATCACTTAAAAGGTCCCGCCCACTCGTTACTTGATTGAAAATCTACCCCCATCCATCCACGGCTTACGTCGGCCATGAAGGCTGTTGACTATTTTTATTATATAGCTGAATGCTGAATAAGTAACAAACGCCGATGTAGCTTTTTTATTCAGTCCTATAATATAAAAATGGTTTGTTTAAATTTCGAAGCTATAGACTTATAATAAGAAATTTTAAAGCTAGCATTTCATGATTACACCTATGTATATAAAAAAGATATTTTTTACCATTTACCAGTAGATATCAGCCTGGTCGAGCATTATGATGATAATTCCAATGGATTCCATTTTAAATTTTATAATAATTTTATAACGTTCATTAATTTTTATTGTATTACCATTAGAATTACACACCACAGCCACTTCTCGTGACGATAAAAAATTGAAATAAATAAAAAGGACGTAGATGTAGTCTAATGTTTATGTTCACCTAATAAATGTTTGTAAAAAAGTAAAACTCATAACAACACCATAAGAATTTCCCCAGTGAATTATTTATAGAGAGAAATTATTATAATGATGAAACACAAGCTTATTATAATTCATAATCACCAAAGCAATAGTTTTCTAGTGTTAATGTTATGATAGATTTTTTTTCAATATCCGCAATATACAACCGTTATTATATTATCTATGTACATATTACCCAGCCATTGGTAAGCTCGCTTGAATGGCGGCAATTTGACGCCACGAGCGCGGCGGCCCGCCAAAATGACAAATACGTCCGACCCAGTTGCCGACACTACAAGCCAGTGAGTGACGCAAATCATGAAACCATCATTCTTCCCTGTTTGAGCGGCTTAAAAGATAAACCGCAAAAAGTACGTACATAGGTACTTATAAAATTAAGTCCGCTTACAAAATGTCGCAATGACATTTCCATCACGGATACGCTTACGAGATAAGTTCCGTTACAAACTGACATTTTATCAATGGACAATGAAATATTACTGAAAATTTGAGTGTGATATTTTCATAACATATGTACATATGTAGTTTAATCGTTCAACGACTAATTTAATCTTTCTTTCCGCAGTACTACGGAATACTGAGGGCGCAGAAATGTTGAATGTAAGATGTGTAGGTTGTCTCACGATATTTTCCTTCGCCTTTATAGAGCCATAATATTTAAATTTTCAAATTATAAAATGCACGTAAATTTGTTAAGTAAAAAGAATCTGCTTGGATTTGATTCAAAACAACCGGAATGAGAGACAGAGTATCAAACCATTAGGCCATCACCGTTTGTATCTACATTAAATTTATTAACAGTTCCTTAAATCGCATGGATATTTCTTAGCCTTAATTTCAACTACAGGTATTATCGTTGACCAGTATTACGTCAGTTAAGCTGCTCTTGTCATGTTAATCCTCATCTCAATTTAATTACTTTATTCTATATACTTAGGACTCGTGGTCAGTTTTAGAAATGGGTCGTCTAATTTTGACGCCTTCTAATCAATTTACTAGCCAAAATTATTAGACATCGAAGCAATCGGTTACTTGGATACAAATTCCAAGGTCAATTACTACTAGTTCTTTGAATATTTAATTCTAAATATGTATTATCATTTCTAATATGTTTTCGTATTTTCAATGAACTTTTCTAAATCTGTAATTGTTTTCATTTTAATAATTGAACTGCAATCATGTGACATTAGTTTTCGGAAACATGAAGATTTTCTGTTCACACAAGTAATAACACAGAAGATAATCGAAAGCTTTATCGCTGCACGAAATACCGAACCTTCGTAGTTACCAAGGTCCCTTATAACTTTATCGAATTACAAATCTAAATTTTTATGAACAAATTTCCTACACAAACTTTCTCACAGCTGTATAATTAGCAGCGATACGTTCGAAAAGAAACGATAAGCCTAATGAGAGAAACTACGGGCTACGTGTAACAAAAGTGACTTATACGGCAGATATATTACGGAATCGTAAATTCGCGTTACAACGCGTAGTCACGCACGCGTCGAGCTCTACATAAAGCATGATTCACATTCAATCAGCCTCGGGCCCGACTTTCTTACATTTAATGACTTCTCTTACATCTATGTACATGATAAAAAACAATCACAGAAGTGATAGTGTTATAACGCCATCATAGAATAACAATGAAATATAGAATACAAGGTACGCAATTAAATATATTTTTGTGCAAATATGTATATTATAGTGTACAATAATGTTGAGTTATCCTAAGAGCTTGCCTGATTTACCATCAAGTGCAGTCTATGATATAGCGCTTTCCTAAACAGTTCCTTTTTACTTTCGAGTTGAACAATCCCAAGTTATAGTGTAGTACGGCCCGATATAGCGTCAATTATTCGCAAGCGTCTGGCACACCGTACGGATCGCGTGTTCATTAATTTGTCCCGCACCGGCCACCCGGCCCAATTATACGTTCCGATAAATCTCTGCCGAGTTGCGAACGCATCGCAATAAAATTGTATTCCGTGTTAGCGGAACAAACATTGGACCCTCGGAATATCTTTCATCGCGAACACCTGCAGAACACATGCTATTAAAAACGTATTGTATGTACCTAGCTGTGCTAAGGTGTCCAAGTCTACATACTACCCGTAAATCTCGAGTGTACCTAATATCAATTTCTATAGGTACATACTTTTGTACGTTTTTTGCAAAAAAATATTTGCTTTAAAATACCGGTGTTGCAATTTTTAAAATATCCCCTCAACATACATAAGTACGAGTATGTAGGTACAATAGAGAGTACGATACTTGTCACAAATATCGATAAAATAATCTAAAGCTACCAAATCTGAATTGAAGCTTAGCTTTGTTTTTGTTCCCGAAGCTAAAAGTGCTTTATGTTTGCTGAGTATCAAATAAATAGGTCGTCGCAATCATGATAAACAATGTCGGTTGAGATCCATACGAGAATTTGAATATTATGCTAACGATAACTTCAAACGATGTGTGAATCTGTGAATATACCCAGAGAAAGTTAATATCATTATAGAACAATACGTAGGTACAGAATGTTCTATAAACAATAACACATCAAAATACATTTTTAATTACTGTGACTTTACGTTACAGTATTGTAGCCTTTCAATACAAGACTGTGACAAAAATATATTTTGATCACAGTTATTAATAAAAACACAACCATCATCAATTCTTTTACAAATGCACGGTTGAACATGAACCTTGAATGAGAATTAAATAAAAAAACATAACAATTAGAATTAGCTTGACTAGGACTTCTTTTTACGTCCTTCCTTTACTGGGCACAGGAATTTGTAAGAAAATATTTTGTATTACAATATAAATCTAATGTATTATAGAGCACAATCCTCTCCAGATTTTATATGATATTATACATTTTCCATGGAATCTTTCGTTTTTTCAAAATACTAAGTACATGTTAGTATTATAAGAGTTTCTAAACACACAAATGACAGCATACTGGCATGGTTTATAGCGCCTCGTAGCTTCTAGTGTATTTTGAAGCTGTTATTCACTTGGTACTCAGAAGCAACTCGTGGCTTCTTCACAGTTGAAATTGCTCTTGGAATGAACTGACTATTGTAGTAGCCACTCCCAAAAAGGAGAGTGTAAATACAATACATAGTAAAGCAAATTATAAGTGCTAAAACGAAGTCAAATATGTATATATGTATATATATATACGTAAGCCTTTAATGCTGGTCACTACTTACTTATAGACAATACTATTTGGTCCTCTGAAGTTTGGGAAGGAAGAAACGTATTGTTGTTTTCAATATAGTAAATTTACCATGTGCATGCATTCGTAAGTTCCAATGAGGATGTATTCACATTACCTGAATGAAAACAGTATTTTTATATAAACACTATGTTCAGAAGTACACGAAAAATCAATTTTCACAAAACCGTTAATAAGCATTCTGGACAAGCCAAATAAAGCCCTGTCCGTTTTTTCCTCGAGGAATAGACGAAGTGTTTGCACGGAAGCGCAGAAACCTTGATCGTAAAAATGAAAAAGCAATCAATCTTAAGGCTCAAACTCGCTTGCACCTGAACTTAAAAACTTACAATAGCGGCTCTAGTGAGACTTGTATATACGAGTACACATGTACTTCAAGCCCGTTTGTTAATAGTCTCATAAAAATCAGCTTAATTAACTAACGAATATATTGTGTATGTAGCTACTGAAGATACCTAATGTTTTGTCGAAAGGAGACATAAATTGCGACTCGCGTCATGTCATCTCCATTACGCTGTCAGTATTCATCTGCATCACTTAAGAAGTAACTTGCGAATTGAGCATAATCGAATCATCCGCGATATTGCGTGCATTTGAATACACGAGTATTATGTGTTGTAGACAGTGATATCATATTCGAATATAGATTATAGACTAAAGCTATGTAGTTTCAGATTTCAGGTTTCACGATAAATTGAATTATTAAATTTATTAAATATAACTATTTAAGACTAGGTAACCGTGTCCGTGGTTTTTTAGTGCACATTATTTTATTAGTGAAATAATATTAGACTATGCATATTTTTGAATATTTGATCAATTTTTACATAGGAAACCTCAATATGTCCGGAATAAAAAGACCCTTCGTATAAAGCTCTACCTTCCTGGATATCAGTCCAATCCAAATTAGTTTAACCGTTTATGATTAACCCAGAAAACAGTTGGACAAGCAGACAATCTTTAAAGGGATTCTTATGATAATGTAAACATACAAGTAGGCAAATGCAGCTATTTTGCTATCAGACAAAGACATCAATTATATTTATGCGTAAATTGACATGTCTTTCTTGCACATTTCTGGATACATACCCAAACATTTTATTAAACTTGGACATCTGCGTAGTATGCACGTGGAAAAAAAGTATTGCGGATATATTTTGTATCTATGAAATAGCAAAATCTTTAATATTTCGTAGTCGATTTTAATCGTTTCTTTTCATTCTGGTCTGTGTCAATGTTCCTGTGATACACACCAGAGGCCTGTACAGAATATTAATAACGGATTGCAGTCGTTGAAACGTGATATGTCAAACATGAAGATTTATTAGCAGCAAAACTCATGAAAATACAGTGATTTAATTATAAAAATAACGCATTTTGCATGTCTGATTACAGATTTTGATAATAAACGTGCTGGTATACCTAAAGTATCTTGAAACGTTTTGAGATTACCTTTTTCAGCGATTTACAAATAGTACTGTTTGCCTGCTACGTTTCTATGTGTTTTCTAAGGAACAGAAATTGGTCCCCATCCGCCCATTAGCCGATAGAGATGGAGAAGATAGGCCGCACTTGTTGTAAATCTCCCGCGCTGCCGACGCAGCACATAAAACTACTATAAATACCATTGGTTCACGATAAATTGAATTCCGATACCGTTTGTGGAAATTTTTGCGTACCTCACGCCAGTTCGCCGGTATCTTTAGTGTTATTTGAAAACAACACAAGATCCATTTGCTAATTGTTTCAAAATCTCTCAACATTTATTAAAATAACTCACATTAAGCATTTATTTTTAACACGTATAGTATTGAAGACACTAAGTTTTATCAATATACACAAAACGATTCGCAACGGGAATTTTAAATTTTAAATCTATAATGTGTTGGCGCCAAATAGTCCAATGTTATATTTGCCACAATTTCTTCCGCAACTGATATTGAATGGAAGCCGCACTGCACTCTCAGATAATAGATTCCCAGAACCACGCAGTTGACAGTGAGTCTTGTCGTTTTGAATCGTATTCCGAAAACACCCTTCCTAAGTAAACTGGGACATGTCTCCCCGCGGCTCCACTTAATTTTCAATCTATGTACACGAGCATGAGTTCTTTAATGTCATTACGTAACACTACTACAAGGATACATCTACATCCTCACCCAAAGCTACATACCTCAAGATACGAACAATTAGGTAATTGTCTTGCCTGCAAAAAGTGTTTAAAGTTAATGACATGTAAATAAATATCATTCACCTAAGTGTTCGTAATTATGCCAGACTGAAACCATTAAGTTAAGCGCCGGCACGCGTCCGCTAAGTTCAATAGTCGTAGACCTTTTCAAGAGGTCTCTACATCTGTCCCTTCCGTTCTACTATTATACAAGCGACCTTGTTCCTTATTGACTTCTTAACTAGTTGTCAGATATTTCATTATCATTTTTTATTCCATTATGTCTAAGGTAACAATTTTAATTCTAACTTAGTCACATTTACTTGTATATAAACAATATTCTTATAGAATCTTTGAGTTGCTGTAGTTCTTCTATATATTCCAGGACAGTTTCAATAACTATTGCATTAATTAAACATTGCATTAATTAAAAAAATATCAGTATTGAAATTGTATTAAATATTTTACACTTTAAGACCTTTTTATTTTTTAAACGTAGTAATAATTTAAATATTTAACTATGTTTGTTTAAATAGAATGGCACTTATGGGAATAAATGTTTTCTTTTCTATACTCTGACACAACAAGCTCTTTTATTTACTGGGGACAGAGACGAAGCGTCGAATTCAATATCAAAAGAACGTCCTCAATGTCACTAAAACCGTCGCGGCATCAAGCGACAATTTCATAACGGAAGCACTCTGGAAACATTCGTCATGAATCTTTAATAATAGCAAAAAGATTCCTCGTGTTATTTCTATACATTTGTAATAACTTACAGTTCTATGTGTAAAGGCACCATTAATCTTTTATTTATCCGTAGTTGGATAAAAGTAATAAATAAAGTAGAGTTAAGGTATTTTAATGAGAGTCACTAACAAAAACCAGAATTTTAATAAACCGGTTGCGAGCAGATTTTTCTTAAAAGGCTTTCCTTCTATGCTTACTACTGTTTCAGATCTAGCGGGCTAACAATGTTCACTATTAAAAACTAACCTCTAACAAAATGTTATTGAAAAGTGTTTCATAAACGTATGGAAAGTTTATTAATTCCGCATCCCCACCGGCTCGCGGAAATGAATAGTGCGCCGTTGAATGGTTGCGTTCATCAATTCTACCGATGCAGTTATATGTATATGTATGTATTTTATGCCACAAAATACTCGTGTGTCAGTGAGATATTGCTTGGTGGGAGATAAAAGGATTTCTTTTTAGATTTAGCACAATTTTTTAAACGATATGTTGCAAGTAAATCATTAGGAATGAACGGTGAACCATAATGTACTTATTACTGGATGTATCTTTTGTTTTGGTTAACTTGAGTTGCATCCAGGTGAAATACATCATTATAAGTATGTAGAATCCTGACCATCTTCAATATACTCCAGTTATTAATGGCCGAGGGCGCCAGCAACCTGTTTAGATCGACGTGCCCCGAATCGAAAAGGCTTAAGCTTTCTCAATCAAAGATAAATATAAGTACATATCTACGAGTAAAACGGATAAAGAATGTTTAAAATATTCTGATTTACCGCCGATTCCACCTTGATAACGGTAATAAAAAATATATAAGCGCACATGTGACTAAATCAGTCATATGAGAAAACCAAAATATTTTTTCTAAATAATTAATTGAGTCAAGTCATGTGATTAATCAAAAAATATTTAAAAACAGTTACCAAATGGCAGTGCACTTGTAACAAATTTTCAATTGATAAATTGATTTTAAACTTGGTACGAATATTTATAATCAATCCATTAAATTGATAATCAATTTATGTATCTACTTTTGTTTTTTAAACGTACCTAATATTCTACGGCAAATTGGCATTATGCGAAATACGAGAGACTCCTGCTGTGTTCCATTAAAATATAATGACGTTTTATTGCTTTTATTCGTACACATGAAAAACGTATTCTATAAATAAGAACCCAGAATTCATGTTAGGGTTTCTCGTGCCTACCCTCATTTGGCCTTCAGGGAAAATATGTATTTGTTGATATAAATAATTGAGGCTTAAACAAGAAATAAAAATGTTGTAATTATTAAAAGTAATGTATTGGCATGTTGCGCTATTATTTCGGCAATACGTATCAGTAACATGGATTGTAGAGTCATTATGCAATTACCAGGTTGATGGTAGAACATGTATTAGTGAATCTGGGCTGTACTTCTTGTTTCGCCGTTAAGCAGTCCAATATAATACGATATGCAAGTATAAAAACCGAATTATTTTGTACTGACAGTTCCATTTCTACAGTTCTGTTCGTCGTCTCTTGCAAATATCAACGGGCGGTAGCGGCCACTCGTGACTGCTGCTAGACTTGCTACTTTCTTCACATACAATGTCCATAAACATAATACTGAAATTATTCAGCTCTTTTAAAGCAAAAACGTTTGAAACTTTATACATTATACTAACATCATAAAAGAGTCGCATCACAAATTTTGGTTTTTATTATTTCCGCCCGGAGCAGAGTATACTCGTATCTCGGCCTTACATTTTGTACATTTAAAGCGATTACCATATTTTCGTTTGTAGCTAGGTACTATTTGTTACGACATACATATTATTACTAACTGTGTGCAATAACAAGAAAAAACTACATAATCAGATTCTTAAAATATAATTTGCATTCGTAGAAGTCAAATGGTTTATATACTGATTTAGATAAGACATATTTACGTGTAACGGTACCTTCAACACGTGGCAAGGCTTTCGAGGTAAATAAATTTGGTAAAGTGCTCTATAACCCATTTCGATGGGGTTCGTTCGTAAACACTTTAACTAATCGAATATTTTTATTGACCATAATCTTTCCGATGACGGTAACCTTTGCATGTGACGTCCGAATATTTTAGATCACTAATTGTAAATGTATCCAAAGTCAAATAAGTAGGTGATGCTGCTCCTAAAAAAACTGATATGGAATCCAAAAAATCTATGCCATGAAATTATCCACTTATCAGTTGCAGAATCAATTAGGGACGGAAGTAGCAAAATTGCTTCCACCAACAAATATTGCAGCCGCCCGCCAGAAACGAAAAAATCCCTCCAAAAACGTTTTCATCTACATCACAGGACGCAATTTTTTAACAGGAATATTTCAGACTAGGTTCTTGAAGTCGCGATGCGTAGTTGCTAATTAAAACGACATTAAAGGATTCTTTTGTGCTTTTTAAAGCCGGCTTAAGCAGTACGAGTACTTTTTGTTTTTTCACGATGAAAATGACAGGAAAAAATTTTAGCGACCGACTTAACAAAGCAGCTTTTGTCAACGCAGAATAACTTGCTAAAGTAGTTTTCTTTTTTGTTTATTTTTCAATGTGTAGGTACTTAGTATGCTTATGGAAAATTTATTACTATTTTTGAAACTTAATGCTTACTACTACTACTACAATTGAAACTTAATACTTTTCCTCGGTAGAGTCGCGTATATTATTTGTATATAAACACGTATATGAATGCTGAAATTAATGCTCTCACGACTGTGTTTATAACTAACATATGAAATGGTTACTTTAGGTTTCATTGTTGTAGAGATTAAACAGCTCCGATTTTCGGTACAAGTAATAAGTGAATACAAAACATGAGTTATCGACTGATAATTTGCAAATGTCATTGGTACATTTGCATATTTAACTGTTAAATTGTAATCGAAATTGAATAGAATGGTATGAACACAATTGCATAATGTTCCGATAAAATTAGTTAACATTAGCATTACGAATTATAATAAATAATATTAAGTACTCGTGTGTGACCACAATGAAAATAGAAAACTCTTGTTATTTGGTTCAGTATTTTTCCTTCTAAACGGACCACAAATATACAAGTACTGGTTCTTTTCTGCAGAATTTAGCATCGTGAGAGTAATTCTGAGATCGTTTTTAGGCGTTTAGGTTAAGCAACGTGTTTCGATGTGCAGAGAGGTGCATAACTTCGCATAATATACACAGTATCTATTTCTTACTGAAATATTGCGTATTAACAACCCTATATTGTCTATATAACCCTATAACCCTATCGTCAAATAATACGAATTATTAGTCTTATTAACAACTAGTACTAACTCGACTCTGTTTGGTGTCTGTCTACCAATATTCACGGGCGACAGCCGCTTTTTGTGACTGCTGCAAAATTGTTTGCTTTTATGTAACATTTCTATGTGTTATACTTTTGGAAAAGAACAATTTAAACTTATCCTCTGAACTTTTGTATTTATTTTACCGTATTTTAAAATTACTTTAACGGTTAATCCGCGTAGACTTTTCCAATTTGAAATGGTTGGCGTTTTGCCCACGAAATACGGGCGCGTATGTCACATGAGATCCGAAACGATTGTGGGAACCTTAAACCGCCACAGATAAATTAGAGCTATTTAAACATCAAACAGAATAAAATATCAATTTATTCCTACTAGAAACGGGGTTTACGATGTAATTACATCGTCGATATACATTTTTGCAATTTAAGCTTTCATAATATCCCATTCTACAGCTAACCTACATAGATTACTTCATCGTGTTTTTATAAGCTTATTTATATCCGGGTTGGTTGGTAGAGACGTCCATGTGAGATTAGGACCGCTTCTGTAAACAACAATAATGAATACATAAATACACATTCACCGATCCATCAATATTCCTGATTTGAATGTTGGTAACAATCGATCTGCATTAGAAAAGCGTGGCGTAGGATCGTTACGTTAAATAACATTCATGCTTTCAGTAAAACGTTATATGTTATAAACAAGTTAACCATAGGTACAAGTTTCGTTTAATTTTGCTGTGACGAGCATAATGGTGGCATATTAATTTTTTATAGGACGTCGTTGTATACATTGAAAACTGTTTGTTTTGCAATTAAGAACCTGTCCCTTCTTAGTCAAACATAAACATAAACGACGTGTTACCCTAACTAGAACAAATTTTTTGTCTTATAAAATCTTCTATATGCATGTAGGTCTTGAAGTTATATCTACGTTCTAATTGGATGGGGATGAATACTTCAAAGCAAAGCATTTGCAGCTAACGCAAGGATAATATAAAGGAGGTTTGCTCAAATTCGAGGGGTTTATTGTGTCCCATATCATGTATCAAGGGATAACGAGATGTCCACGAGATGACGACCTTCATACCTCCCTTTGCTACCTAAATATCAGTTTTTTATACGTGAAATAATTGACAAATACATGACATATTACAATATTATAGTAAAGTATTAGATTAATAGATTATTTCACACAGTAGTACACGTACACTGATTGATCGCACATTGATATATGCACTTGTAAAATACATTACTTAGTAAAGTACATTAATTAAAGACTACGAATCTATTCAAGGCATACAAAGTTTCTATATCATAGATACATAAAACGAAGATACAATAAATCTTTTACGCTTTTTGAAGCACCGGTTAGTTCTCATGAAACTTCTCGTAGTCGCGTACAAATACGAATCTTTTTCGAGCGCATTGTTACATCACGTACCTGCTACATTTTGCTCAATGTACCGATAATACATATATCCAAAACGAGTGCAAGTTTCTTCAAATATACTCGTATATATAAACGTTTCAATTAAATCCGATCCATCTACGAATTTTGTCACGAAAAAGTGTCCTAGTTTTGGTTTACGAAAGGGGCAATAGCGAAGCAATTCCTAATTTAAAACATGTCGAACAAACAGGAACTACACAACCGCCACTTTTAAATTAAAAAAAAAGAACAAAGATTTTTGCCACAAATCAACATTTTATTTGGTTTATATGAATTTATTTACTGTATTTATAATTACTGTCAGTAGTGAAAGCGTGAACAAGTAAAAATATAATAAATTAGTAAACAAATTTATTCATATATTCGGACAATCCTTATTGGTTTAAGTTTTTCAATTGAAACTTCAATCAACTTCTTTTAAAGTTTTAATTGCTTGCTACCTTTATACTATACTTTGCTAAGATTTAATAAATATCCTGTACATTAACAAGAATTTAATACTAAACGTAAATATATATTTTTAAATAGTAACGTTTTCTATGGTAAAGGATGGCTAGTAGCTACAAATCAAGTTATAAGGTGAAAAGGCATTCGTATAATATAGATGAAGTACCTAAATGTCAATGGTCAATGAACTGTTCTCCTGAGACCACCCACGAATCATTTATAATATGTACTCGTGTATAATTCCCGCGTTGGTGTAATGTAAGAATTGATATTTGTTTTCCAATAAACATATTTTCACGTAATATACCGGCGTAATATACGTAACCTACCGCCTATTTTGGCTGAACCTCCTTTCGTCCCTTTGCTAGTAATACTTACTTTCTGCTTAACCCTATGAAAAATGGAGTGACTATCTACTCGACTCTACTCTACTCTAGTCTTTGGATTTGAATTGAATTGATTAGTCTTAACACGTATAAAGCTTTCATTTGTAAATCGATCTCGCCCGCCATTGCTTTATTTTCCAGATCGTTTGCGATCTACAATCTACGAGCGCTTCGCAATACATTTCACTGTAAAGTGTTTGAATAACATTTGAAGCATGATAACATGCATTGCAGTGACATCATGTTCCGACCTACATCGTAACCCTTTATTGCGCACTTTGTTAATAACCGACGTAACAACGTGTCACCGCCTACCGTATGCATAAAGATGGAAAGTTGATTTTACGATTCTTGAAACTCACTCGTAAAATAATACGATTACGTAAAGGTCAGGGCAGTTTAACTTAGGTCAGGTCAGCTGATTATATAACGGTCAATGATTGACTAATTAGATATCGTTGATTTTTTTAATTTGTGTAAACTAAGCCCTGATTTTATTTCCAATGTATTCAGAATTTTAGAAATGATTGCAATATGGACTTGCGCATATTAAACATGTATATCGCATGTATCTTATTATCGCAGATGTACCTGTAGATTAGTACTGTATTAGTACTTGTATTAGTACTATAGCGTCGTTGACCACCGACACAATTAGTTGTATTGTTACGTAACAAGTCACACAGTCACAAGTGGTCGTAGTCGTCCATGCACACCTGGAATCGACCTTTAAGGGGGAGTTACTCTAAGACAATTACAAACTATAAACATTTTGTGAGACAGTTACAAAGTGATCAAAGAGACGTGAATTTAGTTATCAAAATACGAGTACATTCCCCGCTGATGAAGCTTTCATGTCTAAGAAGCACTCGACGTGTTAGTAACAAGTTGGATAGGCAGGAGGCGGGGCACTTTAACGAAGTTGTTTTCCTATCCGCAATCACTTGATTATCTACGCGCGTATTTTATTAGCAAACTTGATGATTATGCGGAAACTCTTCTACGTGCATGTCCAGCTGTAATAAACTTCGATGAACATCATTGATCGAGGTTATAATTGACAAGTTTTAGAGCTGTACCTCTACAATGTAAAGTCCAAGTATTAGTGCTCCATACAATTTTCAGTGATGGATTTTTTCTTTTATGCAATGATGAGTATAGAAAGTGAGAGTATAAAACAGGCAAATAGTATAGTATATAGGTTCAAAAATTTGTGATACAAATGTATTGAATAATGATGTGCAACAATAATTATTACGTGAAGGATTCTTTAGGCGCGCTGTAGTTCACACGAAACTAGCGAGGAAATGATGTGGTGAGCGCAAATGAATGAGTAATTTTATACCAGCAATTTCATAATGAAACATTTGCATTACCTACAATTTATATAAACCGTAAATAGCGCTATCGTTTAAATTGAATTTATTAAACTTACAATTCTCAATTTGTAAATCCATGAACACATAATTATGAACATATTACTTACTAATTTTCGTAAATGAACATTGTATAATTTATACATATTGCGATATAAAGATGTTAACTTAATAATACCGCCAATATTATTTCTTATTATTTTGGTGTACACTTATCAACAAACATACATATAATACATAGTTGCTACCTACATATCTACTTAACAATAACAACTGTAAGCAAACTCATTTCAATTTACACATGACGGAGTTTCGTAACGATCCCTTTCCCGTCGGATACAAAAGGGCTTTATAGATTGCTAAGAACAAATTGTATAAGGGTCATTTTCACGTTCTCTACGACTAACAGTGGACGAGCCATGTAATAGATGGAGATGTAATACATTATTAACGCTACAAAGACAGATACCTAGGACTCTTTTAATCAACATAAAATATTTAGAAATAAACATAATAATACTAACAGTAATTTTCTGATATATACCTATAGAATAGAATATAAGAATATTATAGTTACAAAAAGTATTAGGATAGAAGCGTTACAAGTATTTCCTTCCTCAAATGTGAATGTATTTCACATCAGTTTTGTATGAACACGATATGTAATACGTTACGTATTCGTTTGTATCGAAGCAATCAATCTTTCAAAGTTAATAACAATGGCTTATTTCATCTCTAATCGCCACTCGAACTTTCGTTTAGGGTATGCTGAAAATAAATCATTCTATATTAGTTCCGTAATATATACAAAGTGAACACATTAAACTCTGATTGCCGCAGTAATCTAGCAGCTAGACATCTTGACCGCTAAATAGGAGATTTGTGTATTGGATTCCTATCCAGGACAATCATAATGAAAACATTTCTAAATAATATATAAACTGTAATATACTATAATAATATACCTAATTCGTACTGAGATAGCCATGTGTGGAATTGTCCCAATGTACATATGTATATTATTATTAATTTATACTAAAAAGTAATAGAGATAAGACAATAACTGTAATTTAACTAAACTGTTGGTTTTTATTATTATTGCCAATTATTAATAATGTCGAATATCGTGATAACCAAGCCGTTACAATTTTCTGTCCTTAATTTAAACGGTTTTCGCCATTAAATTGCGATGTTTCTGTTCTGTATTTATGAAGCCGGTGCGCAGGTGGTTTGTTTTCAAATTTAATTTATATCATTATTTATTAGACAATAGGCGTTTGTTTGCACGTAACAGTACAATACGCGTGTTAATTACTCTCTGATTCACACACACGTGAGAGTGACATTTCACGCACGTATTAATGCGTGTGGATGATTTTTTTTATCGTAAAATAAACTTGCGTTTTACTACGAACTTGCTTGGCGGTAAGTGAAAGATCACCATTGATAAATACAATAAAATACTAACCAAAAAATTATACATAAGTAAACTGCAAAGTATAAAGGCCAAAAGATCAAAGTTTAAACTGAATACAATTGACTTAACTCGGATGCGACTTCCCTAAAACTTAAATGGATTCGCGACTTTTTAGCATACGGCTGTTAACTTCCATTTCAGAAAGTTCTGCAATGAAAAGAGATGTGTCCTATTGTATTGGAAATATTCAAATACTGATGTTACGAAAAACTATAGATAGGACTTCCTCGTCACATATATATGTACAATAAGCTACAAATTCTCAAATAATGATCGAACTATTAAATAAATAAATGAAACTTTATGTTAGCTTGTCATAATTCGTTATTATACCATCCCTGGTAGACAGAAAGGACCGAGTGATGAATATCACTTACCTATTAGAAATATTAAAATATATATAACCCACCCTTTATTTAGTATTTTTTAGCTTTATATTGTACACAAAGGATGGAATTTTGAAAGATTCAAAAAGGCATGAATAAGGCAAATCAAGTATAAAAAAATTATAGTGTAGTAATTATAAACAGCTTACTAAGATTTTGTACAATTCTTTCTGAAATTCAGACTTGATTACTGTTTAATATCGTAAACAATGGGTACAATGGCGTAAGGAATTGCTTAAATTCATTTTAGCTGTTTATTAGGTACTCACTGACTGTCTATTGAAATAGGTGTATGAGCACAGAATGGAAGAAAATTCAATGGCTCGGAAAATTGTTGTAAATTATTAAAAAGTTATTCATAAATGTCGCAATCAATGCGAAACAAGAAAACGCTATTAAACATCTCTGCTCAATCCATTAAGGTTTCCGCTCCAAGAGCGCATTCACCCTATTAAATGTCGATATAAACCCACCATAACATAATAATAATATGCCCCAAGAACATAAATAACTTTCTACACTCTATATTAGTACCTACCTTCTACTCGTATATATTTTTAGTCTTAAAACCTTTAGCTACCTTAGAAAACAGTGTAAATATAGGGGTAGTGTTAAAAGGTTGTTGGCAAAGGAACATCTTAAATGACATATGATAATTCCATATATAAACTACTGATATATCTAGATATGAACGTAGTAAGTTTCTGTTATTTTTAGCTCAGGTTCGTTTGAATATTATAAGGTAGAAAACTCCAATGGCTTAGTTCCCAAAGCTTGTGGGATCTTTTATTGAATACGAAATCTTAGCTACAACGATAAATATGTCGTATTAAACAGACATGTTTACAAATTATATCAATACGTTAATACCGTGTTTATGTCGTAACCTGATTTTTATGAAGCAATACTTACAACAAAATAATCCGAACCAAACATATTATGTAATTCCTTCTTTGACGACTACACTTAATATAAAACATATACATATATCGCAGGAAACACAGCCAATAGCGTTTGTTTTATTTTAAATAACTCTCAAAAACTATCACGAACAAAGTCCATTATTTTACATAATTGAGATTTTTAAACTCGGCTCATTTTTCTATTCATACGTAAGTACTTCTACAAGCAAAATGATAAATTGAACTCTAAAGTAGAAATTTTGAATTTAAAGGCTCTAATGGATTTCCATTCAGTGCGGCCTTTCTCCAGGCAGAAGTTCGGAACATGACAACTGTGTCTCGTCATATTAAAAGTGTTCACGCAAGTGACAGGAGGGAAAGCTAATTTCCGTTTGCAAATGGATTACCCCGCGCCATACACATAAGTTTAAGTAAATATCAAATGAACATAAATACATATATCTATTTAGATAAATAAATTGAATTTTATGTACGTGAAGAAAGTGGCGAAGAAACAAGTAGCAGTCACAAGTGGATTCAATTAGTAATAGTTGTCAATAAGAACTGTGTTATATGGACCAGCAAACACACGCTTTAGACAATTTTTTAAATAAATATCAATTCACGGCAGAATACGTTATAGCGTTGACACATCCCCGGACAAACCGTATACATGTTATACCGTCTACCACATACTGTATAGATTAATTTATTATGTGAAATAAAAATAGTGTAAATAAAAATATTAATAATACAAGTAAACTATAACATGATATATAATTTACATTAATAAGCCATAAAACTATCATTGGATCCTTAAACTTTACCAAATATATTAACGTTATTACCTGTCTTTATGTAATGTAAGTGTTCGACTATAAAACAATGCGATATTTCAAGATTACAATGTCTTCGCTATTATTGATCACTTGGTCTTGAAATTTTCTAACTCAGGTGTCTTTAAAGTCAGCAATTCTGAAGGTCAAGACTTTAATTTCAAATGTACTTGAACGTTTTCGTCGTTGAATTAAGTGGGAGATTGTTTGTCGCTCGGCGCCACACCATCTTAAGAGATGACGTCCATGTTGAATTTGAGTACTGTCGAGTGTCATCTGTCGAGGACAAGGGCCGTTTCTTGGAGAAAGTTCAGAGGGATGCTTTCCCGAAATATTGGAAAATTTTCAAGGATTATTTGAATGAGACAAAATCTTGTAAAATGAACCGTCAACATTTTGTACATACCGTGTAAAATACTTTGATTGGTATATTAATAATTTAACTTTAAAAGTTAGGCGTACTTTATTAGAACAAAAAAATTAACATAGTTTTCTTTCGATAGTGAATCGAGTACAGTACAGGAGAATAGAAAATGAAAGTGCAAGTTTACTATGGAATAAGTAAACCGAGTAGATATGATTATTTTTACATCTACATCAATGTATATTAACGTTTGTTTCTCTTTAAATAAAAATATGTACCTACAAAAGTGATACAAAAATTTCTAACAAAAAGTATCTTTATAAATAAGTATTTTAAAAAATTTACATTCATAATTAGAGTTCAGTCGAATTAGTTCCAAAACATTGAATGTTAAGGTTTTAGCATTTACCGGCTGTGAAAAGTTTTCAATTTAAATTGGACGTGCTGTCTTGTGTTAACTCCTAAACTCAATTGAAAATATCGATTTTTATAGACTTTAACAGGGTCAAGGTACGTTTAGGACACAAGGTTACGAAGTAAAAACGGGTTTTTCAATTTAGCCTTCCCCAAACCTAATAAGCAATCTAATTAAGCCAAGTCCGGTACAAACAATTTTATTAATTTAACAAAATATGTACAAATCAGTTCTGACCAATAAGGTCAGACATACGCGAGACGCCATTCTGATTTATTAATTATAAAGACAAAAGGATACACGGCTGGCCTTATAATGTATGTACATACGCATTTAGTTCACATTTCTTGTCTTAAATGGATGACTTTTGTAGGGCAACCTTTGCAAGGCCTTTAACACATCGCTGAAGCCCGTTTAATATGTTAGCATCAAAACCGGTCACCGATATACATACTCGTATAATATAACGTAGTTGGGGTTATATTAATAACCGCACTATAAGAATCTTTTCTTTGCGTCAAATAATCACTTCAGTTAAAATATTAATTGTTTCGGAACCAGTTCGTATTTTATTGGGCTGTCTCGCGCCTCCCGCTCGGAGAGGTGATTTCCGCCAATCGCGTTTGAGTAGATTGATACTGTTCATACGATCCGTCAAATGACAAATGTCATTTGATACATTGAATAATCTTGCCTGACAGCTTACATCTTGTAATCCACAATTTTATAGGTTTACATTGAAGACGTTTATTAGCGGCGTCGCCCAATTGTGACGTCTGCCTGCCCGTTTGCTACTTAAAAAAA
Source organism: Aspitha aspitha aspitha (assembly GCA_018246895.1). Classification (NCBI taxonomy): domain Eukaryota; kingdom Metazoa; phylum Arthropoda; class Insecta; order Lepidoptera; family Hesperiidae; genus Aspitha; species Aspitha aspitha. Next base: position 33,178 of record DWGJ01000310.1, read on the forward strand.
GAGGCAAATATACGAAAACGTTTTAACTTTACACAGATAGGTAAAAATATCTTACTGCGAAAACTTTGATTAACCCTCTCGTTCTATCTAAGGCGGTTTTCAGACAGAACAAATGAATAATTATAATAGACCATGCAGTAAAATAACGTTAGTTGATATCAAACTTACTGAATATACAGAGCTTGTGAAGTATTTCCTCAAAATATAGTTTCCTTTTCGCTCATTATAACTGTAAGCGGAATAAGTGGAACAAAGCCGCGGATAACTTTACGTTGTTGAATACGAAACACGCGAGGCTGTTCCAAGGACGTGTCCAGAAAAATGGAGACCTCATTTACCTTTGCCTTACTATTACCGCGTTACTTACAATTGTTATATAGAAATTACATTAGTAGGTACAATATTTTCTACTACACTGTAAGGAAGGACAGATACAGGACACAACTATTATAAGACCTTAAGTATTATTTTATTGCAATTTCTGCATAATGAATAAATTAATGTAGTAATTTCGATTATTTATAATGACATTTCTTTTAGCCTCGCATTACTCTCGAGAGAGTTTATATACAATTTATAAGAATTGAAGTAAATAAATAAACAATTTTATATAACTGTTTATAAACGATTATACTCAAGTTGTCAAAAAAATATTAAATTAGCATCTAATATGAAACGTTGAATCTGCTTCCTTTGCATGTTTTTTCTATCAATCTTAACTAGTGGTCGCCTGCTGGTCGAAATTCGACCATAATAAAAAATAATTCTTTGACATTTCTTTGGACTTTTTGT